>APFE031101828.1:3280-32990 GCA_000404065.3 Pinus taeda
GCTTAAGCAAAAATTTAAGAAAATCTACACACCTTTTTTCACTTTGTAGGAGCTCGATATTGCCTCTGCTGTATCTCTATACTTTCTGATCATCTAGTTCTGAATTTGTGACTTGTAGTAGCCCTCTGTGTCGTCTTTCCAATGCCACAAGTCTGACCCAAATTGGATTCTCCAAGGAAGAGTTATGCGAAATCTCAAACAGTGACTTGATTATAGACTAGTTTAGTAGAGCGAACTTGTACGACGTGCCACGAGTCACTGTTTTGACCTTTGGATCTGAAAAATGCATACAAGAAACTAAGTCCGTCCTCTTTCTTTACCTTCTTATGAAATTTCAATAAGATCCCCAAAGAGAAAGTTATGACGATTTTCCCCAGGTCACCTGTTTGGAATGTAATTTAGGAGTCTGCAAAAAGACCAACTTCCTTAGATCATATCTCCGCAAATATAGCGCGAAAAGCTCTAAAATTTGGACCCAAGATTCAGAGCAATTGCTTCTCAAATGGGTTTTTTTTTGCGACTTCTGAAACATCACAGAAAAAATGTTATAGCGAAAATGCCATGATGACCTGTTTAGAGCAGCAAAACCCTAGAATCCAAAGCTCTGATACCAAATGTTATGAAACCAGCTCAAGAAAAGATAGAACAGATAGATCAACGCCTTATAATTCAGCCTCTTCGAGGGGGCAACCTCCTTTACATTACATAAATGAACAATTCTTGGATGATTCAAATGACAAAACCTCCTTTCTATATATAGGAGTCTAAGGAGTCACAATATAAACCAGCCAACCTAACAATAATAATATAAAGCCACAAAAATAACAATAAAGGGATTCTATGGGGCACAGTAATAACAATATGGGGGCAATAGGGGCACAACAATATTAATAAGGGGTATAACTACAATAGTAATGGGGTAATCACTAGTATTATAGGGACCCAACAATGATCCGACTAATGGGATCCTGTGTGATTTCACCAAGAAGTCTAGGTTGTTGTACAATCATGCATATGAGACCTAAGTATTAGAAATGAATGAGGCGAGCTGTTTTTTATTCTGGATGAGCATCCAAACCTTTGCTTTTTCCATCTCTGCCTCTTTCCTTGTCTTCTTTCCCAATTCAAGCAGTGCCCCTTTGTATTGCATTAACCATTCATGCACGACAACAATAGCTGATTACACAACCTTGAGAGTTTTGACATAATCTTTACATTTCTACTACAACCCATGCAAGTGGATAAATACCTTATGCATGGTAACAAGCTATTCATAAAGACTTCACATGGTATTTGCTAATGTTGATACTTCACTGAGTATCACTACCTTCAGTTCTTCCAGATAGACCTGTGTGGGAGCTGCGTCCTATATCTCTACTTGGAGATGTTCAACCTCTTGCCTAGCAGCCTCCAAGCACTTTGCCGACTGTTTGTTCTTGGCCAAAAAATAGTATGTGTTTGACTTTGTAGCACCCACGAAGGCTAAGTTGGCTGCAACAATGGCACCTGGATTTCTTCTGGTGTTTGTCACGATCAACCTTTCTATGATGAATGCAGGAGATGCAATGTTAGGTCCCTATACTACTAGTGTAGCCCCTTATTGTTATTAGTGGAATCCCCTTATTGTATTTTTTTGCCCATGTAGTCCCCATGTTGTTATTATTGTGCCCCATAGAAGCCCACTATTGTCATTGTTGTGCCCTTACAATATTATTGTTATGTAGGCTCTGATTATATTGGGACCACTTAGACTCCTATATATAGAAAGGAGCTCTTGTCATTTGTATCATCCAAGAATTGTTCATTTGTGTAATGTAAAGGAGATTTCCCCCTTAAAGAGGCTGATTTTGAAGTTGTTGATATATATTTTCTAATTTTTGTGATCTGGTTTCATAACATTTCGTATTAGAGCTTTGGATTCTAGAGTTTCGCTGCTCCAAACAGGTCAGTGTCATTTTTGCAATAACTTTTTTTCTACGACGTTTCAAAAGTTGAAATTAAAACCCATTTGAGCTGAAATATCGATAAACTCGGGTCCAATTTTAAATATTGGCTCGCTATATTTTCAGAGATATGATCCAAGGAAGTTAGGGTTTTTGTAGGCTCCTCAATTCGATCTCAAACAGGTGACCTTGAAAAAATCACCATAACTTTATGTCTTAGAATCATATTGAAATTTCGTAAGAAGTTATAGAAATAGAAAGTATTGTAGTTTTCTGTGTACTGTTTTCAAGTCTGAAGAGTGAAACAGTGAAAAGTGGAACTTCGTACAAGTTCACTCTACTGAAAAAATATATAATCAGGTCATCTTGGGAGATTAGGCATAACTCTTTCTTGGAGAATCCAATTTTAATCAGATTGGTGGCATTGGAAAGAGGACGCAGAGGGTTACCGCAGTTTGCAATTTTAGAACTTGGAGATCCAAAATTTCAGAGATACAATAGATTCAAGATCGAGCTCCTAAAAGAAATAAAAAAGAATGACTCGAATCAAGAAAATAAAAACACATAGTAAGCAAATTGGAGGGATGATTTGAAGAATGTGATTGAAGATATGATCAATAAGATAAATGGTATAGAAGAAAAATTGAATGGCAACATGGAATATTTGAAGAAAGACATGGAAGGTTTGAAGGAAGGTGGGACAAAGTCACTACAAAAAAGGCTTCCTAATGTTGAAAGGGTAGTAGAGAAAACTCATGATGAGAACACAAGAAATGTTAATTATGATTTCATAGACTCTAATGTTGGATTGAAGACCCACATATTCCAAATATAGATATGAGGAAATTTGATGGCAAGGATTTGGTAACTTGGATACTACATATGGAGCAATATTTTGATCTACATGATGTGCAACCGCCACAAAAGGTACATATTGCATCTTTATATTTAGAACCAAATCAATTTGTATGATATAGAGGGATTTTTTCTCATAAACCACTTGTCACCTCGTCAATTTTTACGGAGGAAATGATGGCACATTATGGGGATACAAAGAGAAACACCTTCTTTATCCAATTGATAAATCTCAAACAAAAGGGTTCAATGGTAGAGCACATTGAGGACTTCCAAAAATTGAATATAAGGGTAAATGATATTCTAGAGAAGCATAGGATTGAAGTCTTCATAAGGACTTTAAATGATAACATCCAACATGAGGTTCACCATTGGGAAACTGATTCATTGGAGAAGGCATACAGGTTGGCAAGAAAAATTGAAAGCAAAATTATAGCAATAATGAAGTCTACCACTCATAACTATAAAGATGGAAGTGTTGTTTCTCCTAGCCTTTCACCACCTACAAGGTTGACACCACAACAATTGCAAGAAAAAAGAGCAAAAGGGGTTTGTTACAATTGTGATAGAAAATACACTAAAGGTTATAAGTGTGTTGAGAAGAAATTAATTTACATAGATGGGGAAAAGGAGCAAGAAAAGGAACAAGAAACATCAAAAGAAGAGGATATACACCAGGAGCCAATCCCAAAGAATGAATAAATGAATTTGACCATATCTTGTAATGCATTGACAAGAATTACCACTCCTCAAACTCTCAAGATAGGAGGGCATATCAAGAAGTAAAAGGTAATATTGTTGATTGATTTAGGTAGTACCCATAATCTTATTCATTGTAAGATTGCCAAGGAATTGAATTTATTCCTATATCCAGCACCAGAGTGCCAAGTAATGGTTGCAAATGGAGGAACCATAAATTGCTCTAGAAAGTGCCATAATATCAAGCTATCCATGGGATAATATGTCTTGAATAGTCCAATGATTTGCATTTCAATGGGTGATGGTGATGTTGTACTAGGAGTCCAATGGTTACTGTCTTTGGTGACGATAGATTTCAATTTTCAAGAACTTTTCTTGAAATTTTTTTGGGAAGGAAAGGAAGTTGAATTACATGGTATCGCAGGGAAACCAAGAAAGATAATCATATCTAATGGAATGAAAAAAATTCTAAAGAGAGAACAATTGGGCGTAATCACAATTATGTTCACTAGAGGTTCCAATAGCGAAATCATCTATTTCTCTTAATCTCCAAAAAGTATTGGAGAATAATTCCAAGGTTCAAGTACTGGAAGATCACGTTGAGCATCAACCACAAGTTCTCCAACTCTTAAAGAATAGACTTACTTTGGCACAAAATCAAATGAAACAAAATGCATAACAACATAGTAGCAAAAGATGTTTTGATGTATGCAACTGTGTATTATTACGGCTACAACCATACAAATAAATGCCCTTTAAGCAAGCTAAGAAGGATAATAAATTATCATCAAATTACTATGGTCCTTACAAGGTGTTGCAAAAGATTGGTACTATGGGATACAGATTGGAGCTTCTTGCATCTTCCCAAGTGCCCCCATTTCTCCATGTTTCATGCTTAAAGAAGGTTATAGGTGACAAGATCCCAGTTCAAACAATATTGTCGAAACTTGACGAGGAAGGAAAATTCATATTGGAACCCAAAGTAGTCACTGAAATCAGAACCCAAAATCTATGAAAATGATCAATTTCAGAGTATCTCATCAAGTGCAAGAACTTATCCGTTGAAGATTCCACATGGGAGGACGAGAATTTTATACGGAAGCATCAAGAACTACTCAAGCATTGAGGACAACACTTTTTGAAGGAGAGGGGCATGTTAGGTCTCTATACTACTAGTGTATCCCCTTATTGTTATTAGTGCAACCCCCTTATTGTATTTTTGTGCCCCTGTAGTTCCCATGTTGTTATTATTGTGCCCCAGAGAAGCCCACTATTTTTATTGTTGGGTGTGGAGCGTGATTATCTTCTTTATTCAGAGGTATCAATGCATTGGGCCCTAGTTCGTAATGTGGTGGCAATGCTGCCCATAGTATTTGCACTGCAAGGGGGGTCTAGGGGGTGACTATGATCCCATCGCCCCCGAAGCTAGAAATAGATGTAAATTGCCTTGTAAAATGTTGTAATTTCATAGTCAATCTAGGTCGTTCATTAGGTGGAGATTTAACGATAGAAGTTATCTTTAATTTAAGGATTTTTTCCCTAGAAGGCAACCCCTCGCTATATATGAGGGAATTGTATTGCGTCTATGTATATCTATATTCTGAGTGACGAAGAGAGAGGATATTGTGTGAGAGCGAAGAGGGAATTACGACGGATCTGTTGTAGGTTGTATCTCTTCAGTTTTCTGGATAATATAAAAGGAGAGATTAGTTGTTTCTCCGTGGACGTAGCCTAAATTGAGTGAACCACGTATATCTGTGTCTCTCTTGTTTTATGTGTTTATATTTTCTGCAATATATTTTATGTGTTCCGTTTCTCTGTAATATATAAGTTTTCTAACAACTGGTATCAAAGTCGAAGGTTTATTTGGCTGATAAACTCGCAAGAGAGAAGGGTTCCTAGTTCGAGTGGGAGCAATGGCGGAAGATGGTAGGTTTAGGGTCAAAAAATTTAATGACCAAAACTACCAGCTATGGAAGATGCAGATGGAATATTATCTGTATCAGAGAGATCTATACTTACCATTGAGCGGAAAGACAAAGAAGCCGACAAGTATGACAGACACAGAATGGGATATTCTCGACAGAAAGGCACTTGGAACAATATGGTTGTGCTTAGCGACGTTGGTAGCATTTAATATTTCAAAGGAAATGACAATAGAGGGTTTAATGTCGGCATTGGACAAACTATATGAAAAGCCCTCAGCCTCAAATAAGGTATTTCTTATGAAGCGCTTATTTAATATGAAGATGTGAGAAGGTGGATCTGTTGCTGATCATTTAAATGAATTTAATACAGTTACTAGTCAGTTAAGTTCTATAGGGGTAACTTTTGATGATGAAGTTATGGCTTTGTTATTTCTATGCTCATTTCCAGAAAGAGGAATGGTTTAGTTATGGCCATTAGTAACTCTGTCTCTAGATCTAGTACTTTAAAGTTTGATGATGTTGTTAGTGCAATCCTTAGTGAGGAAATGCGGTGGAAAATCTCCAGTGAGACATCAGGTAATGCTTTAACTGCAGATATTAGGGGAAGAAAAATGGAAAGAGGGAAGAGCCTAGGATATCGAAGTAAGTTGAGGAAAGGCAGATCCAAGTCTAGATTAGGGATAGTGTGCTAGAATTGTGGGAAGAAAGGAGACCTGAAGAAAGACTGCAAGTCTTGGAAGGGAAAAGAAGGAGACACACAACAAGAAAATAATCATGAAGCAAATGTGACAGGTGATGTGTTGGAGGATGCTTTGATTCTTTCATTAGAAAATATTATTGATGCCTGGGTGGTAGATTCAGGGGCCTCATTCCATGCCACACCTGATAGGAAACATTTTCATGATTATGTTCAAGGAGATTTTGGATAGGTTTGATTGGGTGATGATAAACCTTGTAAAATCATTGGAATGGGTACAATTTTCATAAAATAGCATAATGGAAATCAATGGCTATTGAAGGAGGTAAGGCATGTTCCAGATCTGAAGAAAAATCTAATTTCAATAGGGCAATTGGGAGGTGAAGGCTGTGTAACTACTTTTACAAATAAAATCTAGAAGGTCACTAAAGGAGCCCTAGTAATAGAAAAAGGAGAAAAGGTTGGTACATTGTATTTATGCAATGGTATTTCTAATTCTGTTAATGCTTTAACCTCTACAGGAGAAGCTACGACATTGTGGCATCATAGGCTTGGGCACATGAGTGAGAAGGGGATGCAGATTATTCATTAAAGAAATTTGTTGCGAGGTTTGAAGCATGTTGATTTAAAATTCTGTGAGAATTGCGTGTGTGGAAAACAAAAGAGAGTCAGATTCCTCAGATTTGGGAAAGAAAAGAAGAGAAAAAAAATAGATCTTGTGCATACAGATGTATGGGGACCTGCTTAGGTATCATCTCTCAGTGGATCATGTTATTATGTTACTTTTATTGATGATGCAACCAAAAAAACCTAGATTTATTGTATTCGAAATAAATCTAATGTATTTGATACTTTTAAGAAATGGAAAGCTTTGGTTGAAAATGAGACAAGAAAATGGTTGAAGTGTCTCAGATCAGAAAATGGAGGTGAATATTGCAAGAAAGAGTTTGATAGGTACTGTTAAGAGAATGGAATTTTTAGAGAGAAGACAGTTCCAGGAACACCACAATAAAATGGTGTGTCAGAAAGGATGGACACAACAATCATGGAGCATGCAGGGTGCATGAGATTGCATGTAGGATTGCCTTTACAATTTTGGACAGATGTTGTAGATACTGCTATTTATATAATAAATAGAGGGCCTTCAAGTTCCTTGGATGGTGGTATTCCAAAGGAGGCATGGATAGGTAAAAATTCAAACTACTCATTTTTAAATACTTTTGGTTGTGAAGCCTTTGTCCACATTAATAAAGAAAATAAAACAAAGCTTGAGGCAAAATCAAAGAAATGTACCTTTATTGGATATGGTGTTAATGATTTGGTTATCGCTTTTATGATTATGAAAAACACAAAATCATTGGGAGCAGAGATGTCATATTCAATGAAAAGGTTTTGTATAAGGATCAGCTGCAGGAAAAGAAACAAGAAAAAGAAAACAGAGAATACACAGTGCTTGATGAGATCATAGAAAAAGTGGAGGTGCCTAAAAATCATAATGAACAATAGCAAGAACAAATACAACAACCACAATAGCAACAAGCACCTCAAACACCTGAAAGTGGTGTTGGAAGATCTACTGGGATAAGTAGACCCCCTGAAAGATACTCTCCTTCATTATATTATGTATTGTTAACTAATTCTGGTGAACCATAGTGTTATGAAGAAGCAGTGCAAGTAGAAATCAAGAAGAAGTGGGAGAAAGCCATGAAAGAAGAGATGGACACCTTAGCACATAACCAGACTTGGGACTTAGTTAGGTTTCCTACAGGTAAAACAACATTGTAGAATAAATGGGTATATAGGTTGAAGGAAGAAGATGAAGGTAGAAAAAGGTATAAAGCTAGACTTGTGGTGAAGGGGTTTGCACAGAAAAAGGGTATAGACTTTGATGAGATATTTTCTCCTATTGTTAAAATGACTTCAATCAGAACTATTTTAAGTCTAGTAGTAGCTGAAAATTTGCATCTTGAGCATTTATATGTAAAGATAGCCTTTCTCCATGGGGATTTGGAGGAAGAGATATATATGTAGCTACCACAAGGATATGAGGTAAAAGGGAAGGAGAAACTAGTGTGTAAGTTGAAGAAGAGCTTGTATGGATTAAAACAGGCTCCAAGGCAGTGGTATCTAAAATTTGACAGGTTTATGTTTGAACAAGGTTATACTAGATGTCACTTTGATCATTGTGTTTCTCTCAAAATGAAAAATGATGGAAGCTATATTATGATGGAAGCTATATTTTATACCATTAACTTGTCAGAAAACTTTTGTATCTGACCCATACTCAACCTAACCTTTCCTTTGTTGTTGGCCTTATTGCTCAGTTTATGCAAAACCCACATGAAAGTCATTGGAAAGCAGCTAAAAGAATACTTCATTATGTTCAAGGTACAGTCCAGTTTGGGATTCATTACAGTGCAGAAGCATCTCCTCTATTGGTTGGTTTCACTGATTCTGATTGGATTGGTGACCCTGATGATTGAAATTCTACCGCAGTTTATGTGTTCACTCTTGGTTCAGGACCTATTACATGGGCTCACAAGAAAAAAAGTGTTATTTCTCTTTCTTTAGTAGAAGCAGAGTAACGTGGTGCCATAGAAGCTAGTAAGGAAGCCCTGTGGCTTCGTTAGATCCTATCAGAGTTTGGCTTTCAGCAGCAGCATACAACTACACTTTGGTGTGATAATCAAAGTGCTATTCAACTATGCAAAGATCCAGTCCAACATCAGCGCAGCAAACACATTGAACTGCACATGCACTTCATCAGAAAGCTCATTCACAACCATGTTCTTGAAGTGAAATAGTGTTCAATAGATGATCAAGTTGCAGACATCTTTACAAAGGCTCTCACAGAGGCGAAGTTTACTAAACTTCGATTTATGGTTGGAGTTCAGAAAGTTTTCACTAAGGGGGGATAGGCTCTAATGCCTCCTTCCTTCTCCTATTGTGTCATATTTGTACATCCTTCAATCCTATCCCAAGTTGTCCTTAAGGGGGGATGTTAGGATATTCCGACACATAGGAAATAGTTAAGTATAACTTGGTCTAGTGTAGAGTTAGGTAAAGTGTATTTCTTTACTATGTACTTTTGTAACTTACAATCTGACGGTCACGATATGTAGTGATCTGACAGTTCATTTTCTCCTCGATATTACTAACACTTGATCCATTCCTTAACACTCGATTGGTCCATGATCTCTATTTAAAGAGCATGGAGGGTCATTTGTAGGGTAACTGTTCTTGAGAGAAGCTTACGCAAATTTTCATTCTTTTATTAATAAATTTCCTGAAGTGGCCGCGTTGGCTCAGGCCATGGACTGTTTCCCTCTTTAAGGATTTTAACCACATCAACAATACTGGTTTATTGATCTGTGATCTGTTTGTTAGTGGTATCCTTTGGTGTCCTGTCTGAGGAACTTACCCTGTAAATTCCTACATAGTCATGACCTTTCCTAGACATAGGAAAACCACCTACAAAGTCCATGGACATACTTTCCCATGGTTGACTCGGAATAGGGAGTGGTATGTAGAGCCCAAATTTTCTATTAGAGGGCTTTGAAAGAAAATACAACTCACAAACCTTTACAAAGTAAGTCACAATGTTTTTCATATGAGGCCAAAAAAAAAACCTCTATAAATGACAAAGCTTTTTCAACTCCAAAATGACTAGACACCAGAGAAGTATGAGCCTCTCGAATTACATGAGCCCTTTCATTAATGGGTATGCACAGTTTTCCAAGGTGGTACAATAGTTTTTCCTGCAAATGATAATTGTCCACCTGCGATCCACGAGTCAGCTTTGCATAGATTTCTTTAAAATCATCATCATTAGCATATTGTTCAACATAACTTTCTAACGATAAAGAAACATTTTGAAAAATTACAGATGCATAAATAGGAGGGCAAGAAAGCATATATGCTATTTTTTTGTTGGCGCCCTTCTTGTATTTTATTACCAAATGAAACTGTTAAAGGAATCCCATCCATCTGAAATGACGAGCTTGTTGAAGCTTGGTCTGTGACTGAAGGTACTGCAACGGTTGATGATTTGTATGGATGATGGTCTCCTTGTTGATCAGATAGTGTTTCCACTTCTTTACACTTTGAACCAAGGCGGACAACTTCCTGTCATACGAGGTATAATTCACAACATCCTGGGAGAAAGTCTCTTAATGGTAACATACAAGCTTTCTTTGCTGCATCAACACAGTGCCCATGGCATATCTGCTGGCATCTATTTCAATCTCAAAAGGCTGTTGAAGGTCTAGTAACACTAACACTGGTGTTGTGTTGATATTCTCTTTCAGCGTGTCGAAGGATTTATGTTTCTTTCCTCCCCACTGAAATGTCTGCTTCACACTAGTCAATGCATGCAAGGGGGATGTTTCCTTCTTGAGTAGGAGCAACATTGTGTTGATTTGGACATGGCCACCAATGTACTTATACACAATATGTTTGTTTACTTCAAGATCTTCCTTGATGGCTATCTATCTAAAATGTTCAAAGTATTCTTCAATCTCCTCTATGACCTGATTCCTATGCTTGATCTTTGTGAGTGAGCCGACTGATGGGATCCTATGTGATTTCACCAAGAAGTCTAGGTTGTTGTACAATCATGCATATGAGGCCTGAGTTTTGGAAATGAATGAGGTGAGTTGTTTTTTTATTCTGGATGAGCATCCAAACCTTTGCTTTCTCCATCTCTACCTCTTTCCTTGTCTTCTTTCCCAATTCAAGCAGTACCCCTTTGTAGTGCATTAACCATTCATGCATGACAACAATAGCTGATTGCACAACCTTGAGAGTTTTGACATAATCTTTACATTTCTGCTACAACCCATGCAAGTGGATAAATATCTTATGCATGGTAACAATCTATTCATAAAGACTTCACATGGTCTCTGCTAATGTTGATACTTCACCGAGTATCACTACCTTCAGTTCTTCTAGATAGACCTGTGCGGGAGCTGCGTCCTGTAACTCTGCTCGGAGATGTTCAACCTCTTGCCTAGCAGCTTGCAAGTACTTTGTCGACTGTTTGTTCTTGGCCAAAAAATAGTATGTGTTTGACTTTGTAGCACCTACGAAGGCCAAGTTGGCTGCGACAATGGCACTTGGATTTCTTCTAGTGTCTGTCACGATCAACTTTTCTATGATGAATGCAGGAGATGTAATGTTAGGTCCCTATACTACTAGTGTAGCCCCTTATTGTTATTAGTGGAACCCCCTTATTCTATTTTTTTGCCTATGTAGTCCCCATGTTGTTATTATTGTGCCCCATAGAAGCCCACTATTGTTATTGTTGTGCCCTTACAATATTAATTTTATGTAGGCTCTGATTATATTGGGACCACTTAGACTCCTACATATAGAAAGGAGGTCTTGTCATTTGTATCATCCAAGAATTATTCATTTGTGTAACGTAAAGGAGATTTCCACCTGAAAGAGGCTAATTTTGAAGTCATTGATATATATTTTCTAACTTTGTGTGATCCGGTTTCATAACATTTTGTATTAGAGCTTTGGATTCTAGGGTTTCGCTGCTCCAAACAGGGCAGTGTCATTTTCGCAATAACTTTTTTTCTACGACGTTTCAAAAGTTGAAATTAAAACCCATTTGAGCTAAAATCGTGATAAACCTCGGGTCCCATTTTAAATATTGGCTCGCTATATTTTCGGAGATATGATCCAAGGAAGTTAGGGTTTTTGCAGGTTCCTCAATTCGATCTCAAACAAGTGACCTTGGGAAAATCATCATAACTTTATGTCTTAGAATCATATTGAAATTTCATAAGACGTTTTAGAAAGAGAAAGGATTGTAGTTTTCTGTGTACTGTTTTCAAGTCTGAAGATTGAAACAGTGAAATGTGGAATTTTTTACAAGTTCACTCTACTGAAAAAGTATATAATCAGGTCATCTTAGGAGATTAGGCATAACTCATTCTCGGAGAATCCAATTTCGATCAAATTGGTGGCATTGGAAAGAGGACGCAGAGGGCTACCATAGTTTGAAAATTTAGAACTTGGAGATCCAAAATTTCAAAGATACAACAGATTCAAGATCAAGCTCCTAAAAGAAAGAAAAAGAATTACTCGAATCAAGAAAATAAAAACACCTAGTAAGCAAATTGGAGGGATGATTTGAAGAATGTGATTGAAGATATGATCAATAAGATAAATGGTATAGAAGAAAAATTGAATGGCAACATGGAATATTTGAAGAAAGACATGGAAGGTTTGAAGGAAGGTGGGACAAAGTCACTACAGAAAAGGCTTCCTAATGCCGAAAAGATAGTAGAGAAAACTCATGATGAGAACACAAGAAATGTTAATCATGATTTCATAGACTCTAATGTTGGATTGAAGACCCACCATATTCCAAATATAGATATGAGGAAATTTGATGGTAAGGATCTGGTAACTTGGATACTACATATGGAGCAATATTTTGATCTACATGATGTGCAACCGCCACAAAAGGTACATATTGCATCTTTATATTTAGAACTAAATCAATTTGTATGATATAGAGGGATTTGTTCTCGTAAACCACTTTTCCCCTGGTCAATTTTTATGGAGGAAATGATGGCACATTATGGGGTTACAAAGAGAAACACCTTCTTTATTCAATTGATAAATCTCAAACAAAAGGGTTCAATGGTAGAGCACATTGAGGACTTCCAAAAATTGAATATAAGGGTAAATGATATTCCAGAGAAGCATAAGATTGAAGTCTTCATAGGGAATTTAAATGATAACATCCAACATGAGGTTCATCATTGGGAAATTGATTCATTGGATAAGGCATACAGGTTGGCAAGAAAAATTGAAAGCAAAATTATGGCAATAATGAAGTCTACCACTCATAACAATAAAGATGGAAGTGTTGTTTCTCCTAGCCTTTCACCACGTACAAGGTTGACACCACAACGATTGGAAGAAAAAAGAGCAAAAGGGGTTTGTTACAATTGTGATAGAAAATACAATAAAGGTTATAAGTGTGTTGAGAAGAAACTAATTTACATAGATGGGGAAAAGGAGCAAGAAAAGGAACAACAATCGTCAAAAGAAGAGGATATACACTAGGAACGAATCCCAAAGAATGAATAAATGAATTTGACCATATCTTGTAATGCATTGACAAGAATTACCACTCCTCAAAGTCTCAAGATAGGAGGGCATATCAAGAAGTAAAAGGTAATAGTGTTGATTTATTCGGGTAGTACCCATAATTTTGTTCATTGTAAGATAGCCAAGGAATTGAATTTCTTCCTATATCCAGCACCAGAGTGTCAAGTAATGGTTGCAAATGGAGAAACCGTAAATTTCTCTAGAAAGTGCCATAATATCAAGCTATCCATGGGATAATATATCTTGAATAGTCCAATTATTTCCATTCCAATGGGTGGTGGTGATGTTGTACTAGGAGTCCAATGGTTACAGTCTTTGGTGATGATAAATTTCAATTTTCAAGAACTTTTCTTGAAATTTTTTTGGGAAGGAAAGGAAGTTTAATTACATGGTATCATAGGGAAACCAAGAAAGATAATCATATCTAATGGAATGAAAAAAATTCTAAAGAGAGAAAAACGGGGCGTAATTGCACAATTATGTTCACTAGAGGTTCCAATAGCAAAATCATCTATTTCTCCTAATCTCCAAAAAGTATTGGAAAATAATTCCAAGGTTCAAGTAGTGGAAGATCACGTTGAGCATCAACTCTTAAAGAATAAACTTTGACACATAATCAAATGAAACAAAATGCATAACAACATAATAGCGAAAGATGTTTTGATGTATGCGATTGAGTATTTTTACAGCTACAACCATACAAATAAATGCCCTTTAAGCAAGCTAAGAAGGATAATAAATTATCAGCAAATTACTATGGTCCTTACAAGGTGTTGCAAAATATTGGTACTATGGGATACAGATTGGAGCTTCCTGCATCTTCCCAAGTGCCCCCTGTTAGCCTCCTGCTCAAAGCAGGCATTCATCTTTCATGATTGACATTTTTACCTACCAAATATTTCATGCTCTGCAAGCTGCAATGTTCCATATTTGATACTCAGGCCAAGGAAGTGTCCATGAGAGTCTGCTAGCCTAAGTGCATCTGCTGTATTGCAATTTTGATGAGTTATTCCATTTTTGAAGAATTTTTAGCTATAGGGAGGTGCAAACAGCTTAATCTTGGTCTCCCTAGGTTTCAATTTCATGTTGTAGAATATAGAGAATCATTATCTGTCCAAACAGGTTAATCTTGGCAGATTCTTAGATAGGTAGAGAAGCAAGCGTGCTCAACAGCCAAATCTGAGCCCCTGGATGAAATAAGTATAAATGTAGTTAGGAGGCTAGTTAAAAGAAAAAAGTTGTAAAGATGGGTTTGCTAGTTCAAGTGCACCCAAACCAAAAGAAGAAAAAATGCTAGGTAAAGTAGGCTGGGTAAGTAGTTTTGTGGTTGCAGAAATCAAGCTATGTGATCCACTTCATATTTTCAAGTGTCATATCTATCCAGATCACAGTTTTGAGGCACTTCTCATTTTTTATCAAATCAGACAAGGCATCTCTAACTCCCCTTTCTTCTTATTTCCCAAATCATTCACTAACATCCCCTCAAGGACCTTGGGATCTGCCCAAAAGTCCATTTTCACTCCATTCTTGTTTAAAATCCAAGTTGACATCTGAGTTGGCTTAGTGAAAAGAAGCCACATTTCTTGTGTAAAAATAATCTTTACACAAATTCATCATTCCCCTTACATTTCCACTCCACCAAGTCATACTAACTCCTAACTTTATTATTTAGCTCCCCAAGTCATTCCCCTATCCCCTACTATGTGAAAACTATATAAAAAACCCAAAAAATATTAAATATCCCACCCCATGGCAACTATAGCCTAATAAATAAAAGTCCGAGAAATACTAGGTCTATTTGGGGCCTTAGTATTAGCCCTTCCACGTTCGTTTCCCTTGGAATTTGTTTAAACCTCTAGTTAAATAAATAACCATGCTAAACCCCTCCCCCGCACACCAAAACATACCACACCTTGTGCATGCATAACCTTTGGGTTTCATTGATATTTGATAAATGAATAACCATGACCCCGAGCGTGCATTTAACCCGTAAAACCTAAAGTCTAAAACCCACCCACCGCCACGAATAATCAACGTTTATCGCGCGCACATTTTATTTAAGACCGGCGCATCTTGCCCTCCCGTCCACCGTCGGATCGTCTCTCCCAGATCTGACAGCCCTCATGCATATCGGGCGCCCTTTCATAACAACACAATAGTGCCCGATGGTCGACGGTTTCACCGTCGTATACCGGGACAGTTGTCGGCTTTTCATTGCATCGAGCCGCCCCTGACACATACCGCTCCCGTGCCAAAAGCGGTTCGACGCAAACCGCTTACCGCCCTCCCCTGTTGCCATGTCACCGCATGACGATGTCACCACCTCACCTACCACTATGCGTTACCCTGCTGCGTCACCCTGCCACGTTACCCTGCTGCGTCACCCTGCCACGTCACCCTGCTGACATCATCATCCGTACTGGGTCCCACTGCTGACGTCACCTGCCGTACCACTGACATCACCCACCATACCGTTGATGTCATCCACCGAAAGGAAAGTGCGCAAGTGCGAAAAACGACGCTTCGGAGGCCCGGAACCAAGTTCTAAGGCAGTGTTTGATGTGCAATTCGCTAATCGCGCATCACTATGGGAAATAGGCCAAAATGGGGAATCTTTATTTTCAGCAGTGATTTTTGCCTCGAAAGGGCAGAAAAGGGGCGATTTAACAGTTTTTAGCACATCAGAGAAAAGAAGAAGCCCAGATTCAATCAAAGAGTATCAGTGAAGCGGCAAAGAGTATCAGATCGACCATAAGAAAGCGGTGAAGCCATTTAAGGCTCTCAGACCACAGTTAATGCACAGTAAAGCCACTCAAGGGCAGTGGAAAAGAGACCAATGCGCAGTCATGATGAATGACCAGCGGATAACAGCAAAAGACAGATAGCCTCATTTTGAAACAGTTGCCCCCAGCGCAGCATTAGATAGATATTTTCATTACTTATCAGACAAGTTAGGTTAACTGCATTTACTTCCTAAAGATCTTCTAGCAGATCTTTTTTGTAGATATTTTGCCTATAAATACAGCCCTAAACAATGTAATAAGGGTTGGTGGGTTGTTTGGTTGATCTCTCATTTTGAGAGATGCACTGTAAATACTAAGAACTTATGTAATCAAAGATTGCTGGAATGTTTGCATCTGAACTGGTTGGTTTTGCTTTTGATGGCTGAAGAAATTGGTATGGAATTCTCGTGCTTGCTCATGGTCCAATAAGTATTTCCTCCCTTCGTTTATCAGTTTATACATATATGTACCAAATATATATCATAATCTAAGTTGCAGGAAAAAAGAATAGACCAGAATTGGTTTTCATGCCCTCTGTGCTCAATTCTTGTAACTTTCTATGTTTTCCTCTCAATCAGTGATGAATATGCATTCTTAATTGTGCATGTTTAAGCTATTCCCTTCATTATACGAATGTTGTCTTGGAACTCTTCATTGCCCCATACAGCTTTCATCCACTTTCCCTCTTTGGCTAGATGAGGGATCCTTAATTGCCTCTCATTCCCTAACCTCCAGTTCATCCTTGTTCCAGCATAAATCATTGTACCATGTGTAGCTATACTGCTCCATATTCCCTTCTTCTGCCAACTAAGGCACACCTTTCAGTTCACAGTCATGACTCCATGTCCAATGGTTTGAAACTTCTTACACTTTGTATATCAACTCTGTTTGATTAAGATCAACCATCCCACTAAACCAAATCAAAACCCATGTGCATCATATCTAGCCTAAAATCACCCCTTAAACAAAGTTAAATCCTGAAGAGAGAGGCCTCTCTGACTGTTGGTAGGCTAGGACCTGCAGTCCAAATATTGGTTTGTGGTTACCTCGGCCGTATTCCCTTGGTAGTCAAAGGGAACAACCTGAGTGATAACATAATGGCGACTCCACTGGGGAAATCATCTGTTCATTATTGTAAATCCCCATGTTTGATCAGTTTGCCTTTCGAATAAGTCTTAAACTTGTTTTCAAATTCCCAATTCAAAAATATCAAAAAATATCTTGTTTCTTATTTCATATTAAGTCCTGATCTGTGTGGTGGACAGAGATCAGGCCCTTCTAAGTTAATTTATTTATCCACCTGGTGACTCCACATAATCCTCATAATAAAGACTCCACTGGAGAAATGAACCCAAGAGAGATATACGAGTAGATCAGGCTTATGACCTGGATTACTATCCAAAAGGTCATGTTCTTTCTCCTCCATAAAATTTTGTTGTGTATATTGTATTTTAAAAATGATTTTAAGTTAGATTTTCATGATTTTCCTTTTGAAAATGTTGTTGAAAAGCCTCCTTGCACATTAGAACAACAACCTTTAAAAGCTACTGAAAATCATCATACAGCCAAGGAGGAAACAAATGTCAAAGCCAATCATTCTATCCTTGTTCATATCGAGCCCTTTCAGCCTATCCCTGTACATAATCCCGTACCTTGTAAAGTTCCTGACAGATATAAGCCTCTTGTTTTGCCTCCCGTGCTTAATCCTCTACCCAAAAATCATCCTGACTATCTCCCAAGATTTGATGGAGAGAATGGTATTACTGCCCAAAAGCATATCCAAGCCTTTGAAGACTATCTTAATATATTTGAAGTGGAGGATGAGGATGTTAGTATCAGGCTGTTTGCCCTTTCTTTGCAAAGCGAGGTTAGGACTTGGTTTAAAGCACTGCCTGAGGTTAGCATTTCTAACCTTCAGCAGTTTTCCAAGCTCTTCCTTGACAGATGGATGGTCAAAATTAATCAGTTAAAAAGAAGTCCAAAAGAATCTGTTCAACAATTTCATGATCGATTCAATCGAGTTTATCATTCTCTGCCTCTGAATATTAGACCTCCCCCTAATTTAGCTCTATTTCATTATCCAAGAGCTTTTGACCCAGAAATAGAGTTCCGTTTAAGAGAAAGGAGGACATCCACTATGAAACAAATGCAGGACATGGCAGTGGACATAGAGGCAAATATGATGCTTAGGGAACAAAAGTGCAAAGCAGAGCAAGAAAATAAACTTCATGGTTTGTTACAAAAGTTAGAGGAAATGATCACAATGAAAGTGGAAAGTTTAGAGCACCAGAACACATCTGTTTTGCAAGAGGAAAGTAATGACATTCATGAACAAACCTGCCATGAACAGATGACATATTCGTACAACCATACATGATGGAGCAATCTCTTGATATACTATATGAATATAACAGTTTCTCTTCTTTCAATTGCTTGCCAAAATATGATGAGTATGATGATGATGATGAGCCTAATGACCAAATCAGCCTTGCAGAAGAATCAGAGCCTATTTTGGCAGAAAGCATAGTTCAGGCTCAGCAGCCTGAACACAATGATCAGCGTGCCCATATCAGCTATGTAGTAAAGGAGGAAAATGCAGAAAATTTTCAATTCAGCAAAGGAACTTTACCATTTTGTTTCGAATCTTTTCAGTTTATTAAGGAGAAATGTCATGCTGTGTATAATCAAGTGTCACCAAGTGTTGATATTGATCATCTAGAGGAGAGTCAAATCAGTGTTCAAAATATATTGCCTCTAGCTTTGCAGCCCCAAAGAGCCATCAAATATCAGATTGAGGAAGACTTAGAAGCAACAGCATGTGATCAAGTCATCCAAGTGGATCCCCTGCCTTTTTGTGTTTAGCCATCTGAGGTTTTCAAAGAAGAAAAGGAGCTGCCTATGCAGATCAATCAAGGGCCATATGAGCCTGCTCGTAATAAATTACAAATATCAATTCAGATGGTATATGATGCATGTGCTGACAGGGGGTATGATGAAGTAAAGAGGTACTCTTCTCCATTAGTAGGCTGTGTGCCTTAGTATCAAAATGTTGATGATATCCCTATTCCAAAGCATGATAGTGATCCCAAACTTTTGTACAGTTCTTCAATTTAGTTCAGCAATAATGTATATATGTTGCAGGACACTTTTGTACAGTTTCTTGATTCAACAAAGAAGGTCAGGAGTTTTCTGATCTTCTCAAAGATTAACAAAGCCATATCAGATTGCAAGATCTCAGTTTTTTTCGCCAGCCAGCACAAGCAGCAAAGCTCGCCGAAGTTTATAATGCTTAAGTGGTTGCACTGGTTATTTAATTTTACCTAACAGAAAAGTAAGTGTTGGTTAGAGTAGGTAGGTAGGATCTCAGTTTTCTGTTTGGATAGCAAGCTTGCTACAGTTGAAGCCCGAAGTGAAGGCCATAAGCTCTTCAAAGTCTGCTGTCATGTTCATAAATAAAGCAGTCAGCAAAGGGAAGTTTTCAGAGTACAGCAACAACTAAAGACTAAGGCATTCTGACATGCTATTCTTTGCCTTTCTCAAAGAAAGGCCATCCCCAAGTGAAGCCACTGTTAGCCTCCTGCTCATAGTAGGCGTTCATCTTTCATGATTGAAATTTTTACCTACCAAATATGTCATGCTCTATAGGCTGCAATGTTCCATATTTGATACTCAGGCCAAGGAAGTGTCCATGAGAGTCTGCTAGCCTAAGTGCATCTGCTGTATTGCAATTTTGATGAGTTATTCCATTTTTGAAGAATTTTCAGCTATAGGGAGGTCCAGACAGCTTAATCTTGGTCTCCCTAGGTTTCAATTTCCTGTTGTAGAATATAGAGAATCATTATCTGTCCAAACAGCTTAATCTTGGCAGATTCTTAGATAGGTAGAGAAGCAAGGGTGCTCAACAGCCAAATCTGAGCCCCTGGATGAAATAAGTATAGATGTAGTTAAGAGGCCAGTTAAAAGGAAAAAGTTGTAAAGATGGGTTTGCTAGTTCAAGTGCACCCAAACCAAAAGAAGAAAAAATGCTAGGTAAAGTAGGGTGGGTAAGTAGTTTTGTGGTTGCAGAAATCAAACTATGTGATCCATTTCATATTTTCAAGTGTCATATCTATCCAGATCACAGTTTTGAGGCACTTCTCATTTTTTATCAAATCAGACAAAGCGTCTCTAACTCCCCTTTCTTCTTATTCCCAAATCATTTACTAACATCCCCTCAAGGACCTTGGGATCTGCCCAAAAGTCCATTTTCACTCCATTCTTGTTTAAAAGCCAAGTTGACATCTGAGTTGGCTTAGTGAGAAGAAGCCACATTTCTTGTGTAAAAATAATCTTTACACAAATTCATCATTCCCCTTACATTTCCACTCCACCAAGTCATACTAACTCCTAACTTTATTATTTAGCTCCCCAAGTCATTCCCCTATCCCCTACTATGTGAAAACTATATAAAAAACCCAAAAAATATTAAATATCCCACCCCATGGCAACTATAGCCTAATAAATAAAATTCCGGGAAATACTAGGTCTATTTGGGGCCTTAGTATTAGCCCTTCCACGTTCGTTTCCCTTGGAATTTGTTTAAACCTCTGGTTAAATAAATAACCATGCTAAACCCCTCCCCCGCACACCAAACCATACCACACCCCATGCATGCTTAACCTTTGGGTTTCATTGATATTTGATAAATGGATAACCATGACCCCGACCGCGCATTTAACCCGTAAAACCTAAAGTCTAAAACCCACCCACCGCCGCGAATAATCAACGTTTATCGTGCGCGCGTTTTATTTAAGACCCGTGCATCTTTCCCTCCCGTCCACCGTCGGATCATCTCTCCCAGATCTGACGGCCCTCATGCATGTTGGGCGCCCTTTTATAACAGCACAGTAGTGCCCGATGGTCGACAGTTTCACCATCGTACACCGGGACAGTTGTCGGCTTTTCATTGCATCGGGCCGCCCCTGACACATACCGCTCCCATACCAAAAGCGGTCCGACGCAAACCGCTTATCGCCCTCCCCTGTTGCCACGTCACCGCATGACGATGCCGCCACCTCACCTGCCACTATGCATTACCCTGCTGCGTCACCCTGCCGCGTTACCCTGCTACGTCACCCTGCCACATCACCCTGCTGACGACATCATCCGTACCAGGTCGCACTGCTGACGTCACCTGCCGTACAGCTGACGTCACCCATCGTACCGCTGAAATCATCCGCCGAAAGGAAAGAGCGCAAGCGCGAAAAACGACACTTCGGAGGCCCAGAATCAAGTTCTGAGGCAGTTTTTGATGCGCTAATCGCGCATCACTACGAGAAATAGGCCAAAATGGGGAATCTTTATTTTCAGCAGTGATTTTTGCTTGGAAAGGGCAGAAAAGGGGTGATTTAACAGTTTTTAGCACATCAGAGAAAAGAAGAAGCCCAGGTTCAATCAAAGAGTATCAGTGAAGCGGCAAAGAGTATCAGATCGACCATAAGAAAGCGATGAAGCCATTTAAGGCTCTCAGACCACAGTTAATGCACAATAAAGCCACTCAAGGGCAGTGGAACAGAAACCAATGCGCAGTCATGATGAATGGCCAGCGCATAACAGCAAAAGACAGATAGCCTAATTTTGAAATAGATGCCCCCAGCACAACATTAGATAGATATTTTCATTACTTATAAGACAAGTTAGGTTAACTGCATTTACTTCCTAAAGATATTCTAGCAGATCTTTTTTGTAGATATTTTGCCTATAAATACAGCCCTGAACAATGTAATAAGGGTTGGTGGGTTGTTTGGTTGATCTCTCATTTTAAGAGCTGCACTGCAAATACTAAGAACTTCTGTAATCAAAGATTGTTGGAATGCTTGCAGCTGAACTGGCTGGTTTTGCTTTTAATGGTTGAAGAAATTGGTATGGAATTCTCGTGCTTGCTCATGGTCCAATAAGTATTTCCTCCCTTCATTTATCAGTTTATACATATCTGTACCAGATATATATCATAATCTAAGTTGCAGGAAAAAAGAATAGACAAGAATTGGTTTTCATGCCCTCTGTGCTCAATTCTTGTAACTTTCTATGTTTTCCTCTGAATCAGTGATGAATATGCATTCTTAATTGCGCATGTTTAAGCTATTCCCTTCATTATATGAATGTTGTCTTGGAACTCTTCATTGCCCCATACAACTTTCATCCACTTTCCCTCTTTGGCTGGATGAGAGATCCTTAATTGCCTCTCATTCCCTAACCTCCATTTCATCCTTGTTCCAGCATAAATCATTGTGCCATGTGTAGCTATCCTCCTCCATATTCCCTTCTTCTGCCAAATAAGGCACACCCTTCAGTTCACAGTCATGACTCCATGCCCAATGGTTTAAAACTTCTTACACTTTGTATATCAACTCTGTTTGATTAAGATCAACCATCCCACTAAACCAAATCAAAACCCATGTGCATCATATCTAGCCTAAAATCACCCCTTAAACAAAGTTAAATCCTGAAGAGAGAGGCCTCTCTGACTGTTGGTAGGCTAGGACCTGCAGTAAATATTGGTTTGTGGTTACCTCGGCTGTATTCCCTTGGGAGTCAAAGGGAACAACCTGAGTGATAACACCCCCATTTCTCCATGTTTCATGCTTGAAGAAGGTTATAGGTGACAAGCTCCCAGTTCAAACAATATTGTTGAAACTTGACGAGGAAGGAAAGTTGATATTGGAACCCGAAGTAGTCGCTGAAACCAAAACCCAAAATATACAAAATCGATCAATTTTAGAGTATCTCATCAAGTGGAAGAACTTATCCGCTGAAGATTCCACATGGGAGGACGAGAATTTTATATAGAAGCATTGAGGACAACACTTTTTGAAGGAGAGGGGCATGTTAGGTCCCTATACTACTAGTGTAGCCCCTTATTGTTATTAGTGCAACCCCCTTATTGTATTATTGTGCCCATGTAGTCCCCATGTTGTTATTATTGTGCCCCATGTTGTTATTATTGTGTTTATTTTTGGAGCTTGATTATATTCTTTATTCAGAGGTATCAACGCATTGGGCCACAGTTCGTAATGTGGCAACAATGCCACCCGTAATATTTGCACTGTAAGGGGGGTCTAGGGGGGCGATTGTGATCCTTAGGAGCCCTCGCCCTAGTGGGGGATCGGGGGCATTGCCCCAGAAGGTAGAAATAGATGTAAAATTGCCTTGTAAAATGTTGTAATTTCGTAGTCAATCTAGGCCATTCATTAGGCGAAGATTTGATGGTAGAAGTTATCTTTAATTTAAGGAATGTTTCCCTAGAAGACAACCCCTCACTCTATATGATGGAATTGTATTGCGTCTATGTATATCTATATTCTGAGTGAGGAAGAGAGAGAATATTGTGTGAGAGCGAAGAGGAAATTACAAGGGATCTATTGTAGGTTGTATCTCTTCAGTTTTCTGGATAATATAAAAGGAGGGATTAGGTGTTTTTTTTTTTCCAAAGAAAAAAGCAAACTTTTTATAAACAAAATAAAAATTTACATTGTATATGCCTAAGCATTCTGTTTGTTGTATGAAAGATCATAGAGCTACTGCAGATCAGGAGCTGCCTTTTCTATCCAACAAAAAACAATAATAGAGCCTTCTGAAAGTGAAAGCCTCAGGTTTCAGCTCACGTTTCCAGCAAAAAGTCACTGATAACAGCCCATATAGGCAGTGCCATGAAGAGGTCCCAGTCACATATCTATTTCCCAGGTCTCCTCATAGAGGAAAGAAACCCAAACAGGAGATAGATATAAAGTGAAAGTTATAAAAAATAGTTAACCATAAACAACTATAGTCTGATAAGATATAAACAACTATGGATGTACTAAACAGGAAAAGAAAACAAAATAACTAGGAATGAGGAGGCTGATTCGACATACAGATCAGACCATGGTCTTCCTCTGCTACTCTCCAGCTGCCCAAATCCTGTTGCAAACCTTCCTTAGAAAGCTTGTCTGTTGAATAATTTTGTTCCCTATATATATGGCATAGTGAAAACACATTAAATGAAAGCTTTAAATTCAGAATTTCTTCTAATAAAGGTCTCAACATATAATTTTGACATCTACTTTGTCCATTAACCCATTTTATAACATTTAAAGAGTCCCCAAATATCTGAACTGTGAAGATGTTCCTGTGTATGAGCCAGCAAAGAAGCAGCTTTAAGGCGAACATTTCTACAAAGTTATTTGTACCATTTCCTAGACCCACTGAAGCTTTTCTGATTCTTGTTTAGATGAATAATCAGCCCTGCTCCTGCTTTATTGTTCTGAGAGGCCCCATCAGAAAAGGCCCATGGGATACCTTCTTTGATTTGTTCCTCTCTTATCTGTCTGGAGTTCCTTTCCTCCTCTGATTCAGGGATATTTGAAAAGATAGAAGTACATTGTAGCCCAATTGACTCAATGGGGGTCTCCTTGTCCAAAAATATGCACTTTTTCCTTGTGATCCAGACCCACCAACAGATGATGGGTGGTAGATTCCGTAGGTTCCCTCCTGGATACTGTCGCCACCATGCGTCCCAAACCTCAGGAAGATTTTCCCCTTCCCAAATAACCTGTTTATGGATGAGATTTCCAACCTCCACCCACACTTTTTTAACCATTGGGCAATCTAAAAATAGATGTCTTATTGTTTCAGAATCATATCTGCATAGGGGGCATCTCCTTGGTCCTTGCTTATATTTGGATTGAAGAATGTCCCAAGTGGGAAATTCCCTTTTTAGAATGCACCAAAAGAATAGTCTGGCTTTTGCTGGGCACTTGAGTTTCCATAAAGGCTTGGCCCACCACTCTGGCTCTTCCCAGCCTTTTTTTGACATTAAGAATTTATACCCAAATTTTGGAGCATAAGATCCAGTTTCCGCGTGAGCCCATACTAATTGATCCTATCTGCCTTTAAGCCTTACATTTGATCTGGACAATTCTTGGGTAAAGGCCTTCCACTCTTGCCACCAGTGGGGTCTAAGTTCTAGCTCTTCTCCAGTTTTCCATGCTTGACCCCAGATTGTAGAAGAACCAATTTTCTCTACCTGACTTAGGAAAAAGATGCCTTTGGATTCGAGATGTCTAATCAGACCCGGGGAGAGAGCGAAATTTTCATTGCATCCAACCCAGGGGTCTTTTCCTATCCTCAGGTTTTCCCCATTACCAATCTGCCAAGCTAGACCTTGTTCAATCACCTTGAAAGCCTCTACAGTAGCTTTCCATACCACCGAAACATTCCTTCCTTTCTTGTTTGGGTTCCTAATCCATTCTTCTAAAGGGACAGGGTCTATATATTTCCGCTTCACCATTCGTCCAAAGGTTTTCATTCTTTATGATTCTCCACCTAGACTTGGCTGCCAAAGAGAGACAGAAATCCATGAGATTTTTAATTCCCCATCCTCCCCATTCTTTTGGCCTTGCCACTTTCTCCCATGCGACCCAAGGGAGCACTGAGTCCTCTTTTGAACCTGCCCAGAGAAATCTGCTGCAAATCCTTCTTATCTTTTCTAGAATCCCTTTTGGAACCCATGTCAAAGCTTCCCAATACACCGACATAGCTAATTACACAGTTTTGATTAAGGTCAATCTACCTGCTCTAGAAAGCCACTTGAAACTCCAATGCGAAATTATGGCATCAATTTTTGCAAGCAGCCAGTTCTAGTCATGTTTCTTGTAGGCGTTGGGCTTCAACCAAAAACCCAAGTACTTGAACAGATTTTCTAGATTGTACATATGAAAAGGAAGAATTGAAGTAATCTGGCTCTTCTCGTGCCTATTAAAAGCCTTCCATAATTAATTGAGATTTCCTGTAATTTATTTGCATCCCTGTCACTTTCATGAAAACATCAAGAATGTTTTTGAGTTCCTTGATTTCGTTCATATTCCCATTATTAAACAATAAGATGTCATCTACGAAGAGGAGGTGGGAAATGAAACAGTTAACAGCAACTTCCAAACCTGTTACACAACCTTCCCTTTTGGCTTTCTAGATCAGCAGACTCAAGCCTTCTGCAACTAGTAGGAAAAGCAAAGGTGACAGAGGGCATCCTTGCCTTAGCCCTCTTTGCCCTTTGAAAAAAGGGGAGGCTGCACCATTTATGAGAACCACAAAAGTGATACATCCCATAATCCAGCTGATGAAGTCCGTTTTAAAGCCTAAATGAGTAAGGAGTAGCCTTAGGTATGTCCAGCTGATTCTATCATAGGCTTTTGACAAGTCAATTTTAATTACTGCTCCTTTCCTGTTCATCTGCTTGACACTATGAATTGTTTCCTGCGCCACCCCTATAGCTTCATGGATCTGATGACCATCCAAAAAACCAAATTGCTCATTAGAAATGCATCTTAATAGGACCGGCTTTAGCCGGACAACTATCACTTTTGCAATGATTTGGTAAATACAGTTGCAAAGAGATATAGGCCTAAAATCTTCAAAGGTCTCTGGGACTTCCTTCTTAGGAATGAGTGCGATGAAGGTCGAATTGAAGGGCTGGTAGACCTCTCCTTTTCTCCTAGAATCTTCAACCACCTTTGTTAGTTCTGCACCGATCTGATCAAAGAAATGCTGAAAGAGTTCTATGGTCCACCCGTCTGGGCCTGGGCTCTTATCTTTGGCCATTGATTTTATAATGCTTTCAACTTCCAAGGAGGGATTAGTTGTTTCTCCGTGGATGTAGGCCAAATTGAGTGAACCACGTATATCTATGTCTGTCTTGTTTTATGTGTATATATTTTCTGCAATATATCTTATGTGTTCCATTTCTCTGTAATATATAATTTTTCTAACAACTGATATCAGAGCCGAAGGTTTATTTGGTTGATAAACTCGCAGGAGAGAAGGGTTCCTAGCTCGAGTGGGAGTAATGGTGGAATATGGTAGGTTTAGGGTTGAAAAATTTAATGGCCAAAACTACCAGCTATGGAAGATGCAAATGGAATATTGTCTGTATTAGAGAGATCTATACCTACCATTGAGTGGAAAGACAAAAAAGCCGACGAGTATGACAGACATAGAATGGGATATTCTTGACAATTTGGCACTTGGGACAATACAGTTGTGCCTAGTGGCATCAGTAGCATTTAATATTTCAAAGGAAACGACAACAGAGGGTTTAATTTCAGCATTGGCCAAACTATATGAAAATCCCTCGGCCTCAAATAAGGTATTTCTTATGAAGCGCTTATTTAATATGAAGATGTCAGAAGGTGGATCTGTTGCTGATCATTTAAATGAATTTAATACAGTTACCAATCAATTAAGTTCTGTAGGGGTAACTTTTGATGATGAAGTTAGGGCTCTGTTATTGCTCATTGCCAGAAAGATAGAATGGTTTAGTTATGGCCATTAGTAACTCTATCTCTAGATCTAGTACTTTAAAGTTTGATGATGTTGTTGGTGCAATCTTTAGTGAGGAAATGCGACGGAAAATCTTCGGTGAGACATCAGGTAATGCTTTAACTGCAGAGACTAAGGGAAGAAAAATGGAAAGAGGGAAGATCCTAGGATATTGAAGTAAGTCAAGGAAAGGTAGATCCAAGTCTATATCAAGGATAGTGTGTTGGAAATGAGGGAAGAAAGGAGACCTGAAGAAAGACTGCAAGTCTTGGAAGGGAAAAGAAGGAGATACACAACAAGAAAACAATCATGAAGCAAATGTGACAGGTGATGTGTTGCAGGATGCTTTGATTCTTTCATTAGAAAATATTATTGATGCTTGGGTGGTAGATTCAGGGGCCTCATTCCATGCCACACCTAATAGGAAACGTTTTCATGATTATGTCCAAGGATATTTTGGATAGGTTTGATTGGGTGATGATAAACCCTGTAAAACCATTGGAATGGGTACAATTTTCATAAAATAGCAGAATGGAAATCAATGGATATTGAAGGAGTTAAGGCATGTTCCAGATCTGAAGAAAAATCTGATTTCAACAGGGCAATTGGGAGGTGAAGGCTGTGTAACTACTTTTACAGATAAAACTTAGAAGGTCACTAAAGGAGCCCTGGTAATAGCAAGAGGAGAAAAGGTTGGTACATTGTATTTATGCAATGGTATTTCTAATCCTATTAATTCTTTAACCTCTACAGGAGAAGGTACGACATTGTGGCATCATAGGCTTGGGCACATGAGTGAGAAGGGGATGCAGATTATTCACTCAAGAACTTTGTTGCCAGGTTTGAAGCATGTTGATTTAAAATTCTGTGAGAATTGTGTGTATGGAAAACAAAAGAGAGTTAGATTCCTCAGATTTGGGAAAGAAAAGAAGAGCGAAAAAATAGAGCTTGTGCATATAGATGTATGGGGACCTGCTTAGGTATCATCTCTTGGTGGATCTTGTTATTATATTACTTTTATTGATGATGCAACAAGAAAAATCTAGATTTATTGTATTCGAAATAAATCTGATGTATTTGAAACTTTCAAGAAATGGAAAGCTTTGGTTGAAAATGAGATAAGAGAAAGGTTGAAGTGTCTCAGATCAGAAAATGGAGGTAAATATTGTGGCAAAGAGTTTGATAGGTATTGTTCAGAGAATGGAATTTTCAGAGAGAAGACAGTTCCAGGAACACCACAAGAAAATGGTGTGTTAGAAAGGATGAACACGATAATCATGGAGCATGCAGGGTGCATGAGATTGCATGTAGGATTGTCTTTACAATTTTGGGCAGATGTTGTAGATGTTGTCGTTTATATAATAAATAGAGGGCCTTCAAGTTCCTTGGATGGTGGTATTCCAGAGGAGGCATGGACAGGTAAAAATTTAAACTACTAATTTTTAAAGACTTTTGGTTGTGAAGCCTTTGTCCACATTAATAAAGAAAATAAAAAAATTCTTGAGGAAAAATCAAAGAAATGTGCCTTTATTGGATATGGTGTTAATGATTTTGGTTATCACCTTTATGATTATGAAAAACACAAAATCATTAGGAGCATAGATGTCATATTCAATGAAAAGGTTTTGTATAAGGATCAACAACAGGAAAAGAAACAAGAAAAAGAAAACAGAAAATACACAGTGCTTAATGAGATCATAGAAAAAGTGGAGGTGCCTAAAAATCATAATGATCAACAAAAAGAAAAAAATACAACAACCACAACAGCAACAAGCACCTCAAACACCTGAAAGTGGTGTTAGAAGATCTACTAAGATAAGTAGACCCCCTGAACGATACTCTCCTTCATTATATTATGTATTTTTGACTAATTTTAGTGAACTAGAATGTTATGAAGAAGCAGTGCAAGTAGGAACCAGGAAGAAGTGGGAGCAAGCTATGAAAGAAGAGATGGACTCCTTAGCACATAACCAGACTTGGGACTTAGTCAGGTTTCCTACAGGTAAAACAACATTGCAGAATAAATGAGTTTACAGGTTTCAGGAAGAAGATGGAGGTAGAAAAAGGTATAAATCTAGACTTGTGGTGAAGGGGTTTGCACAAAAAAAGGGTATAGACTTTGATGAGATATTTTCTCCTATTTTTAAAATGACTTCAATCAGAACTATTTTAAGTCTAGTAGTAGCTGAAGATTTGCATCTTGATCATTTATATGTAAAGACAACCTTTCTCCATGGGGATTTGGAGGAAGAGATATATATATAGCAACCACAAGGATATGAGGTAAAAGGGAAGGAGAAACTAGTGTGCAGGTTGAAGAAGAGCTTGTATGGCTTAAAA
>APFE031101828.1:60146-75461 GCA_000404065.3 Pinus taeda
TGTCATACTGGTTTGACATCTGGATACATCTTGATTTCATGTTCAACAATTCTCGAGTCAATGGCTGGCATTTCTTCATATGACCATGCAAAGACATCTCTGAATTTGCGAAAAAGAGCGTAGTAAATCTCTAGTTCTGATGGAGAACAAGATTTTCCAATGTGAATATTCTCTACAATATTAGGTTTGGTCGAAATATTAATGCCGATAGTTTCTTCAATGTTGGATAGATTTCGCTCAGAATCTACTATATTACAGAATTTAATAAAAAATAAAAATTGAAGGATGATTGAAGTCATTCGAATAATCTTCATTGTCATCCTGAAGGTGGGAACGATGGTGGTAATCTTCCAATGGTGTCTCTTCTATCATCATTTATTGGATGATCCCTTCACTGTTAGAATGTATACGAGACCAAGGATCAGAAGAGGTACCATATTCTAAAGACCTATCTATCTAAACACTTGTCGAGCGTTGATTCGGGTTTACCGCCCAAACCCAGAAAACTGATTGCTACAAAGATTCGATGGGGCTTGGTGGAAACACCTTGAGATTATCCTCACTCTCAAAATAGTCAGAACTCTTCTTAAACTCAGATGATGTAGAAGAGATCATTTGACAAGTTTCCACTATGGCCACTTCTGCGAAACTAGATGGAGGCGGAAGGCGAAAGTACCCATTAAGGAAGGGTCTTTTAGGAGACCTACTCCAACATTTTGAAGTGATTGTGAGCTTCCATGTATCAATGGAATACTTCCAGTATCTTGTGAACTGTTAGAAAAAAAGGCTAGTTGGTCAATGATTGTGATTCCACCTTGGAAGGGAAATGCAATCTTTCTAAAATATGTAGACATAACGGCAGCCATAGCATAAATACAGGGCCTTCCTAGTAAAATATTGTAATCAAGGTTTCCATCAATGAGCTTGACTTCAATTTCTACTGTCTTGCCCCCTAGTTAAACTTGCAAGTTACTTAAGATCCCATATGGAGTGTACATTCTTCCATCAAATGCTTTTAATGTTGTTGGTGATCTGACAAGGGTGGTGAACCAAGAGTTTTCCAGCAACTCATTGACATAATACAGGTAGATGCCCCCTCATCAATGATGGTTCGATGAAATTTTTTATTGAGGGCTTTTACCTGTATAAGGAAAGCGAGTTGGGTCGGTAACTGAGGTGTATAACCTTTATGATTAAAGGCCACAAGATTAGAATCTGTTGGATCGATCCCACCTATTTCTGATAACAAAGCCTGCTTTTAGGAGGGACAATTTTGCAATACCTCAAGTGTCGACATAGCGGATGGCAATTGAGCTAGATCCTCCACTATATTATAATTATGAGCAGCTCGAGCATGAGGATTAAATGTCGATTTATGCACGACTCCCTTTGGCAGCTTTATAGTTAATTCAGGAATAATGGGTGGAGCAACTTCTGGTGAAGTCGTTGTCGAACCACTAGGTTGATCCGTAGCCTGGTTGTTCGACGACGACGGATTCCCATAATCTTTGTTCCTTGTCGATATGAAAACATAATTTTTCTTGTTTGCAATGGATAACATAAGAACTTGGGATTGGGAAGCATTATCGATAACAACCAGATTAGTTTCTGGGTTTGGAAACGGATCAGTCAACACTGCTGAGGTATTCAAAGCTTTCAAAAGTTTTGAAACCTCAGATTGATGTGGACAATCTCTGATAAAATGCTCCTCTTTACATATCAAACATAGATAACGAGGAGGTTTCTTCACCGCGGTAGGGTTCTCAGATGATTTTTCAGGAGTGGAATTCTCCTATTTCTTGTTATTTTTCCCCTTCTTCTTGCCCCTTGGTTGATTTGGATTTTTGCCTTTGTCAGATGACACGACATTAATCTCTAAGGCAAGAGTTTGTCATCTGAATTCTGACTAGAAATAGCAAGAGATTGACCAGATGGACCTCTTGCAGTTTGCGTGCTTGAGGCACCGATCACACTGTCACTGGCATGAGAGTCTCTACTCGATTTAGGGGGAGGTGGAATAGAAAAAGTTGGTCTAGGAGCATTAGGAATTTTGTCATAGAGTGTGCCAGATTGAGTATAGATCAAATCTAAATATTGGGCACGAGCAATGACTTGCTCTTTAGTGATGACTTCTCCTTTCGCCACGTCCTTAGTGATAGATGGCAATAAGGACTCAATAAACCACTCAGCTAACAGCTAATCAGGAACATATGTCTTTACCATTTGATGAAGATGCCGCCACTCATGAACTTGATTAGATATGTGAGTGGATGTGGTTTGTTTAAAATTGATAAGGAGTTCTGTTCCCATTTCGTACTTAATGGGTAACTGAAAGTGGGTTAGAAAAGTAGTGGCAAGGAAGGTGAAGTTATCAAATGAAGCTCTGGGCAATTCGATATACCATTTCACTGCTGGACCAGTAAGCATTCTATGAAAAAGACGAAGCCTAATCGAATCATCATTCAGGGTGTTAGATGAGCACCACAAATGAAAAGTAATTACGTGATTTGATGGATCTTCACCTGGATTTCCATTGAATTTAGGAATATCAGAGGGAAATTTATGAGGAATCGTTGGCCACCAAGGGGCGTATGCAATTGGATCATTCATCAGCCAGTTCAAATCTGGTAATTCTAAATTTGCTACAAAAGGCAACTGCTGATTTAGGTTAGGTGGAGCATACCCAGGATAAGATGGAATCGCCTAAGCAGTAGGTCTTTGCATACCAATATAATGTATCTGATGTTGGTAACTTTGATAAGGTTGTTGGACATTACCAGCATAGTGTGGTTGTTGATAACCGTTTTGAAAATGCAGCTGTCCATAACCTACAAAGCCTTGTTGCTCAGGTCCTTGGTAGGCTTGATATTGACCAAATCCAGTTTGAGCTTGTAAACCAAGCCCAAACTGAGGTTGGGTTTGGTGGAATTGCAGCTGTTGGTAGTGTGTACGCCATGGTTGTTGGACCATTTGCTATCGTCCAATACTGTAAGATTGACCAAGATGTGGATTGACCATACCTGTTGGTGTTTGAGTGATTCCAGATAAAGAGGCACTAACCTGAGGTTGTGGTTGAGCCATAGAGACAAGTGGTTGTTGTATCAAAACTTGAGAGACTTGAGTCTTCTACCCAGAAACTCGAGGTTGCGAGGAAGAAGGAGCAGGTGGAGGTTGAGACAAAACAGGCTGTGCTTGTGTTTGCGACACATTCGTAATAGCAGGTGTAATGGGAATATTCGACAGAGGTCAGATCAGTTGCATTGGATATACAACCCTTGGTTGTTCTGGTGGTACTAGTATCCAACCAGTAGATGTAATTCCAGTTTGACCTAAATACTATTGGAAACTCCCATATGGTTGTTCCATAGGAGGAAACAATGAAAAAGAATACTTCCCTCCATATGGTGACAATCCAGTGTTTAAAGGATATATTGGCCTTTGAAAACTGGTTTGCCCAAATTGATACTGGCACGCAGGATCAAATTGTTGAGTTTCTACATAAGAAATACCAGATGGGATTTCGATGAATAAATGGGAGCAGACCATGGTGTCAAAGCAGCCCCTGAGTGGACTCTAGCTAGTGATTGATAACTAGCTAGAACAGATGGTATACCAGCAAACATTTTAGGAATAGTAGCAAGAGGTTCTGCCACAGCTACATTAGATGACACATTCCTAGATGTTGATGGTTGCTCAGACATGTTTAGTCTATCCAAAATATTTCCTAGTGATTCGACAGGAACTTGCGATGAAGGAGGATTAAAAGAACCAAACTCAGGAGTAGAAGGATACAAATGAATCCCAGTTCCAAAATGAAACGGGGTACTAGATGGGGGATCCTCTACTATCTCCTCTATAGCAATTAGACTAGGTGGAAGAGGCAGACTGTGAGGTCTGTAAAATATTTCTGGTGCTGAAGAAGGTATAGCTTCTACAGTGACAAATACTGTAGGGGTGACACCTTTTGAATACTGAAACTCAACTTCTAGATGTTCGGGTAAATGAACTTCAGTCTCAAAGGGAGGTTCTTAAACAACTACTAGTTCAAATGTAGCCTTTGTTTGAACTGAGTGTAGTGAGTGCGAAACTTCTTCTCTTAAGGCAAATGTACCAGAAATAATCAGAGTAACTGTAGTCTCTAACGATGTTGAAACAAAAGTTTCAAATAAACTAGATGAATTGGACTCAGTTAAATGGGACCGCTTTGTCCGGATTGGCTTCGCTTCCAGAGTCAAAGATGGTTGACTCACTAGTCTCCGAGAACGATGAGGTTTTGATTGACTTTCTTCCACGATTGTGGATTACTTGATCAACTCAAAATTAAGGGGAAAATGATGTTATTCTGAATTCAGTTAATTTTAATGACGCTTTGACACAACTTTGCTTTTTTAGTTTTTAAGAGTCGAGAAAAAGCTAAAGATGACTCTAGTCTCCTTTGATTTTTAATGAGCCTGAAAGGAAAAGTGCTTAGATGGACCTTTTCTTTTAAAGAGTCAAAAAGGAATGAAAGTGACTACTTTGGAAAATCTAAATAGAGGGATTACCAAACCAATCACAAAACTACAATATACACCTTCATGATAAATTGAAGAGAAATTACCAAGGACTTATGTACGGAAATCAATCTTCCCGAACGCTGTGTTCAGTGCATTGTGATCAGTAAGGTGGCAGACTCAGCTTCCTCTGGACAAAGGATATAAGCCTATTGTGGTCTCCCAATATATACGCGACAGTACGGGGAGCACAAGTCTATGCTAGTACTTGTCGTATCAAGGAGGAGGAATCACCCAACCTTCAATGAAAACAATAGCCACTAGTTTTAATGACGCCGGAACACATCCCTAGGCTAGACCTCTAGATATGTTGTGTTAAGTTCCAAAGCATTGTTAAGTTCATTGAAATTTATTTTAAGGTTGATCTTGTTTAGAGTTTTCCTTTCAATGGTTCGCCACGTGATGATGATTTGAAATTCCTAAAATGCAATCTACAATGATAAACAATATTTGTTTATTTTGAGCAATGAAAATCCTAGCTACTAGGGAAAGAAAATAACAGTGCAAAGAGCAAAGAGTGAAGAGCACACCCTAGTGCATTCCCCAAATCATATTTTCACTCACAAATCTACAACTGTTAAATGCAAATGCATGTATTTGTTTACGTTCTCCTTAATGTAAAAAATGCCAAAAAGGAAAACTAAATGCAACAAAGATATGAAATATTTTACTCAAAATGACTTTTTCGACAATTTCTTCTTCAAAAGAGAAAGGAAGACTCAACGACACTTTTAAATTTTGAATAAAAAATGCTTTCGACACTTCAAATATAAATAAATCAAACCAAAAACATGAAGAAAAGTTCAATCGATTATCAAGGGAAGGAAGAATCCACGACACTTCTCTTTTCGACAAAAAACGATAATTACGACACTTTTGTATCAAAGCGACAAATCGATTTAAACAATTTTTCGACAAGCAATTGTAAATGATGAACAAACACACAAAACAACATTCACTAATCCTAATGTAATAGAGGCTGATCTATGTGATGCAAGTATTCTTCAATAAGGGGGCACTATTCATGTGCAGCAAAACAATTAAACAAAATTGAAAACAAGGTCAAAAAACCCTCAATTTCTGGAATGGAAAAAGAGTTCAGTCAGTCATCACACCTGGGCTTCACAGAAATAGAGATGCATCACACTCACTACACTCGAGAGGTGTGATGCATACTGAGTTACAATGGAAGACAGTGCGATGGTCCAAGGAGCCAACTGAAATGATTTTTGGCTCAGATGTGCAACTGTTTTCAGTGACTTAAGCTGGGCTTTGATGAACAGTAAAGAGCAAATTATAGAGGAATGTCTTGAGAGGTTATTGAGCTACCAAAAGGGCATCTAGATGTGCTTGTAAGTCAAATGTCTAATTCATAAAATAAACCAAAGATTAACTGAAGAAACATTCATCTACTATGCAATTGCAAAGAAAGAGCAGTTCGAAGGCTACCTCGTTGTCTTCAGGCTTTGTCTATAGTTTATAAAACAAGCAATAACAACAAACAAACATCAGTTCTCTCCCTAGTGGAGTCGCCAATTTGTTTATGGGAAAACTAGTATTCCTAAAGAATGCTAGCCCTCTAGGTTTGGCAGCTACCCTAGAAACAACAGTTTAAAGAAATTCAATGATTTCTTCTATGTGTAACAGATAAGAGAAAGATAATGGAACCAACCTGGAATTTCCGCTTAATCCCTTGCTTGCTCTCTATCCCCTTTTACAGATCCTGCAACTCCTCCCCGTACTTAACATGCTTGGAGAGTACCTGCACAAGTACACCAACAAAGAACTGTCAAAGCATCGTGATCTATTACAACATAAACATTACAGAATTAGATATATAATGGACAAATGACAGCATTCACAAATGATAACATTCACAATTGCACAATCATATGGAAGAAAACTTGCGGAACTTTATTAATAGAAGGGAGAATTACAACCCAGTTGTCTGATCCAGCATCATCCTCCCAGCTTCAATCCTTCTTCACCTCATGAAATAACAAGATCACACCAACAATACAATGCTCCTTCCTCAATTACAAACTATCAGCCCTTCCTTGCAATTCACAATATTCTAGCCTCTAGATCTCTTGAATTGGAGATCCATTTATAGATGTGTGCAAGGGGTGCGAGTCATCCATGGGGTTTGATTAGTGTCATTGCACTTGTTACAATTGGTTCCACTTGGAGATTTCTTAGATCTCTTATTCATCCTAGGGTGAATTCAGAGAGGCAAGTGGCACAGGAGAAGTTTCTAGAAGATTCCATGAGCAACCACCTAAAAAACTGTCTCGGACATTTGTCCATCCTCGTCCATCACACCCTATAGAAGGCCCAACCAGTATGCATCGCACCTTGGTAGTGTACCACTCAGTATGCATCACACTTTGCCAGTGGAGCAGTTAGTATGGTTTAATTTAGACCATTTCTAGATGGTTTCTCAGGTGGAACTATTGGGGAATGATGTATTCAGATGACTATGTTTGTTTAGGGCATGAAACAACTCTTTTAGGGGTTGATGAGCCCTAGTTTATCGACATATAAGTTTGGGGTTGATGTGCCCAAATATGTCTATAACAGGCCCTAAGGAATTGCCAGTTACTCAAATATTTCCGATTATCTGGTATGTGTTACGGGAATAAGTACCCTAGGGCTTTGGGTTGGAACCCCAACAGAGCAAGAGAAAACTACAGTAAGAAACACATACAACTCCTGATGATCTTCGAATCTGAAAATCAACCAATTCGAACATACATAGCAGCATATAGATAAAGCATTTTAATGAAATCAACTTTATATCATTTAAGAAAATGATTAGTTATACATCAAAATAACATTCATACATGGATTACAACAATATATTATGCATAAACAAAGTCAATTGCAAGAACAAGACAATGCTTTTTTATTTATTTTAGAAAGCTATAACTAACACGGAGAGAATTCACCTGAGTCTTCTTCTTCCGGCTCCAAGAGGAATTGTCCTCCAGATTCGTCTAGTCCCAGTCTTCAACAACGTCCTTCCATAACCAATACCATGATATCTCAAGCAAGTGGGAGAATATCAACACTCAAGGAAACAAGGGTTTCCTTAAACTTGGGGAAGTGCTTGAAGCACAGGGATACTTCAGACTTAGTAAGGGATAATCTTAGTATAATAATTCTATCTTTTCTCCTCCTTAAGGCCTTCCAATAGAAGTCTATTTATACTTCTCCCAATTATTTCTTTAGTTGGGAAACAGTTGGGCCATGGGATTAGGAGGTAAACAATAGGTAAAACCCATGAACTCCACCCACAATTAAGGAAATTTAATTTTTTTAAGTGTTTTAACACATATACGCGGGTTGGGTATTGACTAACCCACGTGTACACACTTTTATCTCAAGGCAAAGAGGACTCCCGAGCCTACTCAATATAATAGCATGGGAAAACAATGTCAGTGAGGTTCTAACTATGATGCCCATGTAAAGGATGGCTCTATCATCACATCATGATTTGAAAATCGGAAAGTGAACATGGTTTTCTAACCAAGACACGATGGGTTTGACCCTATGGCTAATGTATCACTGAACAAAGGCTAGTATGCAAGATGCAATGAAAAAAATGGTTTCCCTAACCTATATGCCAGTGAGTGAATGATACTTGCCATGAAGGGTCAGTGGTCATGGGACCGAAATAGGATTTCAAAGAAGTGCCCAAAATATCCTGAACCAATAACCCATTCTCGACAATCCAAGCCCAAAAGTAAAAAACTTCATGAGACGAAAAATCAAGTTTTGATTTTTTTTTTTTTGAAATTTCAAAGCTATATATTGACTTTTAGACTCACAAATTTTTCATTTCTGTTTGGAAAAAAGCTGTGGATCAAAAAGGAGCAAACTTGCCTCTGAAGAATTCGACCATTCAAATCACGCCAAAGTTACCAGGTAACCCTCAAAATTTGCTTGCAATGTTTTGTGATTGTTTTTAGAAGTTTTAATTAAGATTTGACTGTAGGAATTCATGTCAAAAAATCCAACTCTGCATAAACGTGGGTTGGCTGTGACCAACCCGCATATACAACGGCCCTACACGCGACTGTGTGTAAAGGGAACTGACGTGTACGTGAGTTGAAATTCAAACACAAAATCTAATGGTTGAAACTCATTTTTTTTTTCAGGATGACTATCACATGTAGAGAGAGAGAGTATACCACAATTAAAATTGAGGTAATGAACAACCAAAATGCACTAGATGCATTGAGAGGGTGCATCTTATTGAAATTCTTCAAAATTCCAAACATGAAATCGAACACACGCCTGCTAGAATTATTGATCCACTATTGGAGTATAGAGGATGATGCCTTCATGATAAATCAGATGCCTCTCAAGATTGAGGTGGAAGATATCTACTTTATTACAGGTCTCTCTCGAAGAGGGGAGGTTGTGCATTTGACTGGCAGGACAAGGAGTAGTCTTTCAGTAGAAGACTATGTACACATATACTATCCTGGGCATCCGGAAAAGATTGGAAGTCAGATTCCAATCAAATATGTGGATAGTTTATCTCTGAGGATTCTGTTGTTTACCATTACAAGGGTAAACTAATCAGCTTCACTACATCAGGCTTCATGGGTGTCCATGAGCCTAGTAGTGGATTGCCTAACCACAGTTTTTTACTGGTGCACACCTCTTCTAACCAACATGAAGAGCCAACTGACCTCCATTCAGAAGGGTTAGACGAAGAACTTTGGATATGGGACTATTTTATGCTCCTTCTTCTTCGAGAAGGTACCTGGGCTATGTCCCAAGGTATCTGTCTCTATCAGCAACCCACGAGATCCATGGATGGGTAGATGGGCTGACTTGATGAAACACCTTGGAGGCAGGGACATGCCGAGGATGACTTTTGATGATGATTTTTTCGCCTAGTGGGACCAACAGATCATCGAAATCGACAATTACCCATATGCTGGCATGGATTTCCGAGGAGATCTAGACCTGGTGTTGCCACCAAATGCAGAATGGGGAGACATAGGTAGGAATTTTTTAAGTTTTTGTCAATTTTTAAGATTTTGTTTCTTTTTTAAATGTGAAATGAACTTAGAAATATTTTTTATGGGACAAAATACTAACAAAATGATCATGTTCCAGATGTGGGTCCTGTGAGACCAAATGGATTCTTGAGGCACAAACGTTGTGGAAGAGATGCCGAAAAGGCAACAGCTAAGATAGAGAGGGTACTATATGCAGTTCAAAGAAACTTGGTGAGATTGACTCACCAGGTACCTGTTAGCACTCCAAGAAACTCCCCTAGGTTGCAAATCGGAGGTGCCTGGTAACATATAATCTTCAATATTGTTCTCTGAACTACTTGAATTGATGATGGTTTGGTTCAAGTTAGATGACCATTTCAGCTCTGTTCCCACTCAAGGCATGCAAGAACACCCTCAACAACACAAGGCTTTAAACCACTAATGCTCAATAATTTGTAAATTTAAAGGATAGATGGAGAGTACTGACTGTATCAGCAAATTACATACATAAACATAAATGAATGACTAGCTACAAGCAGTGAAAGAGGATACCGACCATACTGGTAGATGCATATATGACCACATATGAATAGTTAGCTACAGGCAGCAAAGAAGCTTGCAAGTCTAAGTTATTAAAACATAGATAAGATAACATTTATCTGACCTCGGACAAAAAGGAAACATGAACAAACTATTCAAGTGAAAGCATAGAACAGTGAAGATAATGGATGTTGAACATATGATGGCAAAAGTAGCTTGTATTGCTAGAATAAAGATGAAAAGCTTGAATGAACAGAGGAGGAATAATCTCCAAAAGTTGAACCCCTATTACATATCACTAACAACTATTTATAGCCTATTTACAATGCTCTTGAGCTCTTTAGAAGGCTCGAAGTCTTATTCTGCTTGATATGCATTGTTTAACTGATTTGATACCCTCCAGGCAAGCATGGCTTGGTGGTTTTCCTCTTCTGATAGAGGAATAATTGCATTCAGATATTTTGGCCAGTTGCTGCGCTGTCTGGGAGCTCTCTCATGCCAAAGTTGCTCCACGATCCTTCTGTTTGTTCTGGATGTGTCGTGCTCTCTATGCTCCCTGATTGATTCTGTTTCGGGCTAGCTACGTGTGCTTCATGATTGCTTTTTGTTTAGGGCGAGCCATGCTGCGATGGGAGGGCTATGAGGCCTCTGTTTTCCCTTTAGATATTTTAGAATGACTATTTTCTGCTAAACTTAGGAAAACATAGCAATCTTGTGAAAATACCGCCCATCTCTGTCCTTTTTAGACCTAAAAATTATTAGATATGGCTCATTTTCCTCTCGGGTCCACCATTGCAGTGATAGCACATCTCCACCATTGATCTGGGAGTCATAGATCCAACGATGGTGATTCATTCAGGGCGCCTCTTTTATACTGAAGTTAACCACCCAATGAGGGTGGTTTTCTCTCTCCTTGTCTTGGACACATGGCAACAGCTGTATGGCATCAGGTGGAGCTCGACCTAAACCACTTACTACCCATTTCTCGCTCGAAATCTTGCATGTTTTGACTTTTCCTTTACATTTTAAAAAAGGCCTAAAACACTAACAACACGGGAAAATTGTCGTTGGTGGTCCTCAAATATTTTATATATCACTTCCCGGACTTGAAACATTATATAATATCATTACCAAACCCTTTCGGGTCCGGTCTTTATCGCTACCGGCGCTGCCAAGGCTCCCTTTGTATTTTCATTTATATAACGAAAATATACCAAATACATTGAAAATGGCCTGGGCGCGGATCTCAAAATGTATGAAATCCCCACTATAATGCTGTCGGGTCCAGTTATCGCATCACACTTACACTTGTGCATAGGCCCCACCTTATGGTATAACGCCGATGCGATACAGCAATGAGACCCCATCGCAATCGCTGATCGTTCAATGCCCGCCTTATATATTATAGTATATATAATATATTAATATATTAATAAATATATATTATATTATATTATATTATATATATAATAAGTATATATATATATAAATATATATATATATATATATATATATCATCACCGCATATGTTCCCTGTCGATGTGATCCGCCAATTCGATCATCAGCAATCGATGATGGGCAGTGTCATGTGCCCGCCTTTAGTCTGTCCCCTCTGCCTGGCTGATATGCGATTTGCTACTTAGATCTGGGCCATTGATCAACCAGATCTAACAAAAGCTGTGCAATGCCCAATTTAAGCCTGCTGTAATGCTTTTTCATGGTTTTGGAGTGTTTTGAGCCTCTCGATAGTGCATTTCTTCCCTTCCAAGGGCTTTCCTCTTGCACCGATGTTGATCATTAGATGATCTTTGAGCCAAAATTGAAAAATGTCAAGTGCATTAATGGATCCATTTGTGGGCCTTTTGACAGCAAGGCTAACATTGGCTCCTTCTGGGGATGAGATCCTCACTGTGAGGTTTCAAGGATCTCAGATCAATGCCTTTCCTGTAAAACAAAAATTAAATATTCCTTCTAGTGTTCCATTGGGCATGGAGTCTATTTTGTAATGAAATAAAAACTGGAAAAACATATTTACAATGACAAGGCTTTAAAGCCTTAAACGAAATAAAGTTTCAAGAACCGCCCATTTACTGGGCTAGCAAAATTATCTCCTCCTTCCAAACTGTGTAGAATGAATATATTATTCTACTGAGCTTGAGCGATGACAGAAGGACCAGTCCATAAGGAGTCAAAATTGCCATGATTTCCTCTCTTTTCCTTAAATGCATCCCATTTAAGCACCCAATCACCAACTTGGAAATTGTCCACTTTTTATTTCTTGTCAATGGTTTCTTTGATTTTATTCTGATGAGCCTTTGACTTCTCAACCACGTGCTCTCTCATCTGATGTAGTTCAACCAGCCTATTCATTCTTCTTACCATGTCATTTTCTTCATCTTGTTCTTCTTGCAAGACTTAGCCACAAGGAGAATCAGTTGGATGGGGAAAACAACATCAACACCATAAACCAGTTTAAATGGAGAATTCCCCGTGGATTTTTTGATGGTAACTTGGTCAGCCCATAGTGTAAACTTCAGCTTGGAATCCCAACTCTTTTTGTTGTCCTCTAATAGCTTTTTGATTACCCTTACTAGGCTTTTGTTAGATTATTCTACCAGGCCCTTGCCTTGAGGATAATATGAGGTAGAATGCACCACTTGAATGCCCATGGATTCAGTCATGTCCATCAATTATTTTTCCTTGAAAGTTGCTGCATTATCAGTGACTAGTTTGGTTGGGCAAACAAATCTAGTGAAAATATTCTCATTCAAGAACTTTATGACAACTTGATGATTGGCATTCTTAGTGGGTATAGCTTCAATCCACTTGGTAAAATAATCAGTGGCTACTAAGATCCATTTGTTTGGCCACTAGAATGTGGGTTGATCTCACCTATAAAGTCCAAGCCCCACTATTGGAAGGGGCCATTGATATGTATTGGCTTTAAGGGCAGAGATTTTAGCTGTTGTCTGCTTGCAACCCTCTGACACTTGTCACAAGATTTTACAGAAGAAAACACATCAGAGAACAAAGTAGGCCAATAATATCCATCCCTCAAGATTTTGTGAGCTGTGGTTTTCCAATAATGATGCCCTCCATAGATGCTAGAATGGAACTGATGCATGACTTCCACAGATTGTTCTTTATCGAAACACCTCAAGAGGATTCCTGATGGGTCTTTCCAATAAAGAATATTTTTATCAATATAGAATTTGGCTGATCTAAGTTTAATAGCACGAGCTTGACTTGAGCTAAGCCCTAGAGGGACTTCTAGCTTTTGCAAAAAATGAACTATGTTGTAATACCATTCACATGTGGCTATATTTTCGGCCAAAGACTGATTCCGCTCTTTCTCTTCTGCTGCTCCCTCTACCTACTCATAATCTAGATTTAGACCTATGGAATTTATATCTAATAAGATGCAATTTTCTTCAACCATAAGTTTAGCCAAACCTTGGCTTTTGACAAGCTTAGTGGGCTTCACCTCTATGTTAAATTCTATGAATTTTGCAATCCATTTAGCTCTCTTCCCATCAATATTTGGTTGCGTTAAGACATCTTTTACTAAAGTTGAAGGTACATATGCAACTACTTTGGAATGCAAAATATAAATTCTGAATGCATTTAAAGACTTTATGAAAGCATAAGCTTGTTTTTCAATAAGGTCATACCTTAATTCAACATCCCTTAAAGTTTTGCTAAAAAAGGCCACGGGGAGCTCTATGCCTTCATCATTTTTCTGCAACAAAACTGCTGCAAGTGTGTCATAAGAGGCAAAAGAGAAGATACATAACTTCTTAGTGTAATCTGGGCTGATTAGAGTGGGAGCTTCCATGATAGCTTGCTTAAAGAGCTTATTGAAGCATATGTCCATTTTATTTCTGCTCCTTTTTTTAGCACAGAAGTGATGTGCGTTAGGATTCTAAGAAAATCTCCTAGGTTGTAGCTCGGAGATGCCTAGTAACATATAAATTCAACTATTGTTGTAGGTTAAATGGAAGGACTGATGCTTGTTCAAGCCAGATAACTACTTCTATTTCGTTTCACTCCAGACATGCATGAACACCCCCAGACTACAAGGATTTAGACCACAAAATGCTCACAGTTTAGATATTGGGTGAATATGGAGAATACTAACCACACCAGCAGATGCACAAGACCATGTGATGGCCGGTTGCAACTAGTAAAGAAACTTGTAAATCTATTATACTAATGCACAGACAGGATGACAACTCTCTTGCATCAGATAGAAAGAAACCAGAGTAACCTATTCAGTGATAAATTCAACAATCTAACACAGAGATAGGATGACAGCTATCTAGCGTTAAACCTCAAAAGATCAAAAATACAGTATATCAAGCACAAGCTTGGAACAGAGGAAAATGTAAAGTGAAAGGTTAACAACAAAAGAAGCTTGTATTAGCTGAAAATGAAGACGAGACACTGCAAGTGACAAGATATCTATAGTCTCCAGAAGTTGAACCTTACATCAAATGCCAACCACCAACCATCAACCCTGATTACATCTTTCTTTTGAGTATTTATAGATCTACATTACAAGGGCACTTGGCCATTTAGGTATAGAGGGGTCATAATTGACCACCAACTACATTTAATTGTCTAATGGAGTCTTTGACTATGTTTGCTTGCTTTAGTGGATGAATCTAATCTGCTAAGGTGTTGTGCTATCCTCTTAGGTAGTTGGAGTGCTTGTACCTATGTAGCTCCATAACTGATAAATTCTGTTACAGGGTCATGCTTGTCCTTTTTCCCCTTTGCCATACTGTCTATTAAACATGGTTGTTGAGGATTTACTGTGACTGGTACTGGCAAGTTGGTCACCTTCCTCCTTTGGGCAAACGGAGTGGTCAGAGGATGTGGATTGCATGGGTGAGTGGATGATATGGATGAGCAGAAAGGATGGCCATCGAATTGTTGAGATTGCAACAAGATGATGGAGCTTAGTGAAAAGAGTCGCCTTCACTAAGGGGGCCCGCAGGCAAATTTTGGCGCAAGTCTATTTTTAGACTATGTCTATTTTTAGACATATGGATCATGTCTATGGATTGCAGGTTGTTGTTTATGAATGATTGGTCAAATTGGGAAAAATAGATGGACTTCTATTTTTATATCACAGCGGAGTGACTGCTCAGTCTAAATATAGAACAGTAAAATATTATTAGCTCATAATAATATTTAGACTATAA
>APFE031101837.1:0-13010 GCA_000404065.3 Pinus taeda
AAATAGTAAAACATAAAACATAAAACAAACAAACAATATAGTAATAACATGAATTAAATAATGATAATGATTAGTATAATAGTGTTACAAAATAGTAAAACATAAAACATAAAAAGAAAGAAACAATATAGTAATAACAATTATTAAATAATAATAATAATGATTAGTGTAATAGTGTTACAAAATAGTAAAACATAAAACAAACAACTAATAACATGAATTAAAATTACTAATATAGTAATAACAATTGTTAGATAATGATGATAATTAGTATAATAGTGTTACAAAATAGTAAAACAAAATAGTACAACATAACAAATAAAAATAAAAACAAACAATACAGTAATAAAATTATTAATATAGTAATATGATGAATTAAAATTATTAATATAGTAGTAACATGAATTAAATAATCATAAAGATTATTATAATAGTGTTACAAAATAGTAAAACATAAAACATAAAACATAAAACAAACAAACTATATAGTAATAACACGAATTAAATAATGATAATGATTAGTATAATAGTGTTACTTATAGTAAAACATAAAACATAAAATAAACGAACAATATAGTAGTAACATGAATTAAAATTATTAATATAGTAATAACATGAATTAAAATTATTAATATAATAATAACATGAATTAAATAATGATAATGATTAGTATAACAGTGTTACAATATTGTAAAAATAAAACAGACAAACAACATAGTAATAACATGAATTAAATAAAGATAATGATTAGTATAGTAGTATTACAAAAAAGTAAAACATAAAACATAAAACAAACAAACAATATAGTAATAACATGAATTAAATAATGATAATGATTAGTATAATAGTGTAACATTATAGTAAAACGTAAAACATAAAAGAAACAAACAAAATAGTTATAACATGAATTAATAATTATAATGATTAGTATAATAGTGTTACAAAATAGTAAAACTTAAAACATAAAACTAACAAACAATATAGTAATAAAATGAACATGAATTAAATAATGATAATTATTAGTGTAATAGCATTACAAAATAGTGTAACATAATAGTAAAACATAAAACATAAAACAAACAAACAATATAGTAATAACGTGAATTAAATAATCATAATGATTTGCATAATAGTGTTACAAAATAGTAAAACATAAAAAAACAAGCAATATAGTAATAACATGAATTGAAATTATTAATATAGTAATAAAATAGTGCTACAAGATAGTAAAACATAAAACAAAGAAATAAACAAATAATATAGTAATAACATGAATTAAAATTATTAATATAATAATAACATGAATTAAAGAATGGTAATGATTACTGTAATAGTGTTACAAAATAGTAAAACATAAAACAAACAAACAATATAGTAATAAAATGAATTAAGATTACTAACATAGCAATAACATGAATTAAAATTATTAATATAGTAATAAGATGAATTAAATAATGATAACGATTAGTATAATAGTGTTACAATATAGTAAAATATAAAACATAAAACAAACAAAAAATATAGTAATAACATGAATTAAAGAATTATAATGATTAGTATAATAAAGTTACAAAATAGTGTTACAATATAGTAAAACATAAAACATAAAACAAACAAACAATATAGTAATAACATGAATTAAAATTATTAATACAGTAATAAGATGAATTAAATAATGACAATGATTACTATAATAGTTTACAAAATAGTAAAACCTAAAAAATAAAAAGAAACAAACAATATTGTAATAACAATTATTAAATAATAATAATGATTAGTGTAATAGTGTTACAAAATAGTAAAATAGTAAAACATAAAACATAAAACAAACAAACGATATAGTAATAACATGAATTAAAATTATTAATGTAGTAATAACAATTATTAAATAATGATAATGACTAGTATAATAGTGTTACAAAATAGTAAAACATAATAGTACAACATAAAAAATGAAAAATAGAAACAATACACTAATAAAATTATTAATCTAGTGATACGTTGAATAAAAACTATTAATATAGTATTAACATGCATTAAATAATGATAAAGATTAGTATAATAGTGTTACAAAAGAGTAAAACATAAAGCATAAAACAAACAAGCTGTATAGTAATTACATGAATTAAAATTATTAATATAGTAAAAACGTGAGTTATATAATGATAATGATTAGTATAACAGTGTTACAAAATAGTAAAACATAAAACATAAAACAAAAAAACAATATAGTAATAACATGAATTAAATAATTGATGCAGGGTAACACCCGCAACACCCAGGAACTTCAAACACTCTCCACTGCCTTGCGTTCTCTACATTAAATCTGGTTCACCATTCATTAACGTGGCGCTGCTTGCACTTTCCCGTATCACTATCAGACCATTTGAATCTTCATACAATCCTCTTTCTCCACAGAACGTGCCTCCTCGCTGTTAATATTTCTGCGATAAGGATTCAGCTTGCCGTTTCATCCACAAATAGCTATGCTTCGGATGATCTTCGAATTTTCACAACATATGTGCTTTGGGTTTTTCTTTCAAAAACATAACATTATTGGACCAGCATCAAATATATAAGTGCGCCTTTAAATTAAATGTCATGCGGAAGCTTATATCTGTTTACAAAATAAACAGCATGCTTAATCATGCAACACTTTGTTCGAACCCACAACAGACACAGTTGCATCATCAAATCGAAGCCACTGGCAATATTGATGAGAGCGAACGGTGTGACGATATTCAAGTCCAAAAGAGTCGTTTCAACAGGAACTTAAATGAATTCTCAATTAATGAAAAAGTCCCTACTACTCTCGGCGTCTTGCCTTCAACAACAACTTCCAAGTCCCCCTAACTAACATAGAACCCTGATGCAAGACAACTTTGCCTTTAATTAAGGATTAAACGCGTCACATCGACCCTGATTTCATATGCTTCTTTGAGCAACATTTGGCTAAGCATCCTTCCATTACACCTGTGGCAACCTTCAATATAATGCTTGCAAAAGTATTTTGGTTCGGTCCTCAGCGTAAACAGAGTATTCCTTCACTTCTGGATGCTTCAATCAACAATTAAACACCAACAAAAGCTTTAAACCCCGCGCCACACATATACACATACACGGGAAACACTTTAATTCTCCACGCCAATGGTTAAGAACACACATCGTTCTTACCCTCTCCACGCACATAGATGGAAGATAGCTCCGCCAACGGACAACACTCTTCATGCAATTGGTTAAGTACACCCAGCATTTTACCCTCTCCACGCACACAAATGAAATATAGCTCTGCCACGGGTATGCCTCTTCATGCAATTGGTTAAGGAATGCACGCCCCTTTTTTTTTCACGCCATAACACTCTTTGAACCGCAATTATAAATTTAAATGGCCATTATATGTATAGGGGAGCCCTCTCTCTCTGCACAAATAGATATACAAATGCCATGCATATGTAGCGTTTAACATTTGATAATTCTTTACTGGAAATTACATCGGTTTCTCACTGATACTGCCATTGCCGCCAACTACTTTAATACACAGATAAGTATACATATCACATGAAATTCAATTAAAACCCATGTTAAAACTGCGGAGATTCTTCAACTCTTCAGCGATTTCAATTACCATTCACAATATAACATTCGATTCATTACATGAGTGAGAGAATTCATTGAAACAATACTGGCATCGCCTCTCTCCACCCCTGAGAGCTGCGCTTGCCTCTTTATTTATAATTAAAGGATAGGCCTTCTTGGTCCTTATCCGATACAAAAGTAGGCTTTTTATTTTTACATAATGATTTAAAGCATGAAGCTTTATTCTCCACCGTTATACTAATTTTAACTGAAAAACATAGAAATTCCATCCCAAATTTTTCTCCTAAAATATTTCTCCCATATTCTTTTATTTAGAAAAAGAATATTTATGTAATCCTTACTTTCCTATTTTATTAAAAATAACAAAATACTAAAAATTATCACACCCCTTTTTCCACATATTTACAAATGAAGATGGTCTTGATGCTCCTGCATCATACACCCAACCTTAAAATTAATCATGTGTTCGGATTTGTGTATGCCTGGATCCCATATCTTGTGCTGCAACTCATCATGTGCTATTGCTCGCTGCCTTTCTCCAGGTTTCCATATCTTATGCTGCATTGATCCACTAGCTGCACTCTCGCAATCTTCTGTTGTCTTCCTTTTGCTCCTTCTCCTTTGTTTCACTGTTGCTGGTCTCTTCCGGGATTCCTTCATCATCATCCACCTCATCACTTCAATTTCTCTGTCTAACAGATTTTCTACAGCATCTTCAATAAGACCCGTATTCACAAAACAATTGTTAGAACAAAAATCATAAGGCATCAGTGCCTTGTACTCCTTTGCCAACATTTCAGTACATTGTTCTGAATCTTCCTCAACTATCAGCACATCAATATGCTGATCCAAACTTTCCAAAGAATCCTCTGAAGAGTTCTCAACACTGTCAACCAGTCTTCTTCTCATATCATCTGCTTCCATGATGTCTTTTTCCTCTTGTTCGTTGCACTGAACTATTTCTTCTACAATCTCCCTGTCATACTGTGGATTCCCCAACAAATATTCTAACAATGCAATTTCTTTGTAGCATCGTTGAAGCATATCATCACCACCTGCATTCATACATAAACTTTTAGTTTTCCCAAAATGTTCAACAGTATCAACTGTTACTTCCTTTATCTGTGCTTCAGACTGATTCTCTTCTTCAACATCCACAAGAACTTCCTCTTGTGCTGTAACAGTTTCACAAGATGGCACATCCTCCTCAACACCCGTAATCACATCAGAATTTTTAGCTATACAAACACAAGAGTTCACACTATCCAGCTGATCTGGATCTACCCAATAACTCAAGAAATCATCAATGATCTCCTCCTCTATTTCATCAATGGAAACCTCCTCTGCACCTGCAAACATACACAACTCATCAGTTTTAAAACCACAAGACTTTTTAGTCTTGACTGCTTCCTTTAGCACTTTCCTTCGATCAGATCTACATGTGGAATTTTCAAATTTCATCTCTGGCACAAGAACTCTAAGTCCCTTTTTCAACAAGTCAATCAGAATTTGTCTCAACCTCCTCTGCAATTGTTGCCAAATAACTTTCTTTCCTTTCAGTGGAAAGATCCATTTTCCTTTATGATTTTCCTGCTCTTGTAGCCATTCTTCTAGTACCTGCAACTGTGCCTTCATTTCTGGAATCTCTCTTTCTCGAATTTCTGCAGTCATCTCATCTCTGTGGCATTTCTCTGGACCTCTTCCTCAGCCTCCTTTTCCTCTAGAAAAACTCCCTCTGCCTCTGGCAGACTGCTTCCTCATGAGTTTCTCACTCACCATGAGTTGTACTAGCCTCTGCAATAGCAATCTCTCTTGTTGCCACTTACCTCACCAAGTTCTCCTCAGTTTTTTGGCAAGTACTGGTTCACTACCTCTGGAACCTCTTGAGCACTCTCTCTGCTCCCTATAGGCTATCTCTTCAACTCACTTTCTTCTTCAGGACACTGTACTTGTCCTCCTTATCCAGCCTTCAGCTGAATGCCAGGTTCACTGCCACGTTCTCTGCAACCATAAACTTAAATCATAAATTTCAGATCAAAAAATCATCTCACCTTTAAGATCTTGCATGATCTTGTCTTCTTTCCACTTCTGCAATCTTCTTCACTGTATTTGTGTATGCTGCATATCAAATTTAAAAATCTGATTTTCCTTTCATCATTCATCACACATGCAATTAACTTAACTTAAAAAAAAAATAAAAACTTGAACCTTCAAACAATTCGAGCTCTGATACCACCTGATGCAGGGTAACACCCGCAACACCCAGGAACTTCAAACACTCTCCACTGCCTTGCGTTCTCTACATTAAATCTGGTTCACCATTCATTAATGTGGCGCTGTCTTCACTTTCCCGTATCACTATCAGACCATTTGAATCTTCATACAATCCTCTTTCTCCACAGAACACGCCTCCTCACTGTTAATATTTCTGCGATAAGGATTTAGCTTGCCGTTTCATCCACAAATAGCTATGCTTTGGATGATCTTCGAATTTTCACAACATATGTGCTTTGGGTTTTTCTTTCAAAAACATAACATTATTGGACCAGCATCAAATATATAAGTGCGCCTTTAAATTAAATGTCATGCGGAAGCTTATATCTGTTTACAAAATAAACAACATGCTTAATCATGCAACATTTTGTTCGAACCCACAACAGACACAGCTGCATCATCAAATTGAAGCCACTGGCAATATTGATGAGAGCGAACGGTGTGATGATATTCCAGTCCAAAAGAGTCGTTTCAATAGGAACTTAAATGAATTCTCAATTAATGAAAAAGTCCCTACTACTCTCGGTGTCTTGCCTTCAACAACAACTTCCAAGTCCCCCTAACTAACATAGAACCCTGATGCAAGCCAACTTTGCCTTTAATTAAGGATTAAACGCGTCACATCGACCCTGATTTCATATGCTTCTTAGAGCAACATTTGGCTAAGCATCCTTCCATTACACCTGTGGCAGCCTTCAATATAACGCTTGCAAAAGTATTTTGGTTCTGTCCTCAGCGCAAACAGAGTATTCCTTCGCTTCTGGATCCTTCAATCAACAATTAAACACCAACGGAAGCTTTAAACCCTGCGACACACATATACACATACACGGGAAACACTTTAATTCTCCACGCCAATGGTTAAGAACACACATCGTTCTTACCCTCTCCACGCACATAGATGGAAGATAGCTCCGCCAACGGACAACACTCTTCATTCAATTGGTTAAGTATACCCAGCATTTTACCCTCTCCAGGCACACAAATGAAATATAGCTCTGCCACGGGTATGCCTCTTCATGCAATTGGTTAAGGAATGCACACCGCTTTTTTTTTCACGCCATAACACTCTTTGAACCGAAATTATAAATTTAAATGACCATTATACGTATAGGGGAGCCCTCTCTCTCTGCACAAATAAATATACAAATGCCATGCATATGTAGGGTTTAACATTTGATAATTCTTTACTGGAAATTACATTGGTTTCTCACTGATACTGCCATTGCCGCCAACTACTTTAATACACAGATAAGTATACATATCACGTGAAATTCAATTAAAACCCATGTTAAAACTGCGGAGATTCTTCAACTCTTCAGCGATTTCAATTACCATTCACAATATAACATTTGATTCATTACATGAGTGAGAGAATTCATTGAAACAATACTGGCATCGCCTCTCTCCACCCCTGAGAGCTGCGCTTGCCTCTTTATTTATAATTAAAGGATAGGCCTTCTTGGTCCCTATCCGATACAAAAGCAGGCTTTTTATTTTTACATAATGATTTAAAGCATGAAGCTTTATTCTCCACCGTTATCCTAATTTTAACTGAAAAAACATAGAAATTCCATCCCAAATATTTCTCCTAAACTATTTCTCCCATATTCTTTTATTTAGAAAAAGAATATTTACATAATCCTTACTTTCCTATTTTATTAAAAATAACAAAATACTAAAAATTATCACACCCCTTTTTCCACATATTTACAAATGAAGATGGTCTTGATGCTCCTGCATCATACACCCAACCTTAAAATTAATCATGATCCCCTGATCATGTGTTCAGATCCGTGTATGCCTAGGTCCTATATCTTGTGCTGCAACTCATCATGTGTTATTGCTCGCTTCCTTTCTCCAGGTTTCCATATCTTATGCTGCCTTGCTCCACTAGCTGCACTCTCGCAATCTTCTGTTGTCTTCCTTTTGCTCCTTCTCCTTTGTTTCACTGTTGCTGGTCTCTTCCGGGATTCCTTCATCACCATCCACCTCATCACTTCAATTTCTCTATCTAACAGATTTTCTGCAGCATCTTCAATAAGACCTGTATTCACAAAACAATTGTTAGAACAAAAATCATAAGGCATCAGTGCCTTGTACTCCTTTGCCAACATTTCAGTACATTGTTCTGAATCTTCCTCAACTATCAGCACATCAGTATGCTGATCCAAACTTTCCAAAGAATCCTTTGAAGAGTTCTCAACACTGTCAACCAGTCTTCTTCTCATATCATCTGCTTCCATGATGTCTTTTTCCTCTTGTTCGCTGCACTGAACTATTTCTTCTACAATCTCCCTGTCATACTGTGGATTCCCCAACAAATATTCTAACAATGCAATTTCTTTGTAGCATCGTTGAAGCATATCATCACCACCTACATTCATACATAAACTTTCAGTTTTCCCAAAATGTTCAACAATATCAACTGTTACTTCCTTTATCTGTGCTTCAGACTGATTCTCTTCTTCAACATCCACAAGAGCTTCCTCTTGTGCTGTAACAGTTTCACAAGATGGCACATCCTCCTCAACACCCGTAATCACATCAGAATTTTTAGCTATACAAACACAAGAGTTCACACTATCCAACTGATCTGGATCTACCCAATAACTCAAGAAATCATCAATGATCTCCTCCTCTGTTTCATCAATGGAAACCTCCTCTGCACCTGCAAACATACACAACTCATCAGTTTTAAAACCACAAGACTTTTTAGTCTTGACTGCTTCCTTTAGCACTTTCCTTCGATCAGATCTACATGTGGAATTTTCAAATTTCATCTCTGGCACAAGTACTCTAAGTCCCTTTTTCAACAAGGCAATCAGAATTTGTCTCAACCTCCTCTGCAATTGTTGCCAAATAACTTTCTTTCCTTTCAGTGGAAAGAGCCATTTTCCTTTCTGATTTTCCTGCTCTTGTAGCCATTCTTCTAGTACCTGCAACTGTGCCTTTATTTCTGCAATCTCTCTTTCTCGAACTTCTGCAGTCATCTCATCTTTGTGGCATTTCTCTGAACCTCTTCCTCAGCCTCGTTTTCCTCTAGAAAAACTCCCTTTGCCTCTGGCAGACTGCTTCCTCATGAGTTTCTCACTCACCATGAGTTGTACTAGCCTCTGCAATAGCAATATCTCTTGCTGCCACTTACCTCACCAAGTTCTCCTCAATTTTTTGGCAAGTACTGGTTCACTTCCTCTGGAACCTCTTGAGCACTCTCTCTGCTCCCTCTAGGCTATCTCTTGAACTCACTTTCTTCTTCAGGACACTGTACTTGTCCTCCTTATCCAGCCTTCAGCTGAATGCCAGGTTCACTGCCACCTTCTCTGCAACCATAAACTTAAATCATAAATTTCAGATCAAAAAATCATCTCACCTTTAAGATCTTGCATGATCTTGTCTTCTTTCCACTTCTGCAATATTCTTCACTGTATTTGTGCATGCTACATATCAAATTTAAAAATATGTTTTTCCTTTCATCATTCATCACACATGCAATTAAATTAACTTAAAAAAAAAAAAAAAAAACTTGAACCTTCAAACAATTCCAGCTCTGATACCACCTAATGCAGGGTAACACCCGCAAAACCTAGGAACTTCAAACACTCTCCACTGCCTTGCGTTCTCTACATTAAATCTGGTTCACCATTCATTAATGTGGCGTTGTCTTCACTTTCCCGTATCACTATCAGACCATTTGAATCTTCGTACAATCCTCTTTCTCCACAGAACGCGCCTCCTCGCTGTTAATATTTCTGCGATAAGGATTCAACTTGCCGTTTCATCCACAAATAGCAATGCTTTGGATGATCTTCGAATTTTCACAACATATGTGCTTTGGGTTTTTCTTTCAAAAACATAACATTATTGGACCAACATCAAATATATAAGTGCACCTTTAAATTAAATGTCATGCGGAAGCTTATATCTGTTTACAAAATAAACAGCATGCTTAATCATGCAACACTTTGTTCGAACCCACAACAGACACAGCTGCATCATCAAATCGAAGCCACTGGTAATATTGATGAGAGCGAACGGTGTGACGATATTCCGGTCCAAAAGAGTCGTTTCAACAGGAACTTAAATGAATTCTCAATTAATGAAAAAGTCCCTACTACTCTCGGCGTCTTGCCTTCAAGAGCAACTTCCAAGTCCCCCTAACTAACATAGAACCCTGATGCAAGCCAACTTTGCCTTTAATTAAGGATTAAACACGTCACATCGACCCTCATTTCATATGCTTCTTTTAGCAGCATTTGGCTAAGCATCCTTCCATTACACCTGTGGCAGCCTTCAATATAATGCTTGCAAAAGTATTTTGGTTCTGTCCTCAGCGCAAACAGAGCATTCTTTCGCTTCTAGATCCTTGAATCAACAATTGAACACCAACAGAAGCTTTAAACCCCGCGCCACACATATACACATACACGGGAAACACTTTAATTCTCCACGCCAATGGTTAAGAACACACATCGTTCTTACCCTCTCCACGCACATAGATGGAAGATAGCTCCACCAACGGACAACACTCTTCATGCAATTGGTTAAGTACACCCAGCATTTTACCCTCTCCACACACACAAATGAAATATAGCTCTGCCATGGGTATGCCTCTTCATGCAATTGGTTAAGGAATGCACGCCCCTTTTTTTTCACGCCATAACACTCTTTGAACCGCAATTATAAATTTAAATGCCCATTATACGTATAGGGGAGCCCTCTCTCTCCACACAAATAAATATACAAATGCCATGCATATGTAGCGTTTAACATTTGATAATTCTTTACTGGAAATTACATCGGTTTCTCACTAATACTACCATTTCCGCAAACTACTTTAATACACAGATAAGTATACATATCACATGAAATTCAATTAAAACCCATGTTAAAACTGCGGAGATTCTTCAACTCTTCAGCGATTTCAATTACCATTCACAATATAACATTCGATTCATTACATGAGTGAGAGAATTCATTGAAACAATACTGGCATCGCCTCTCTCCACCCCTCCGTTATCCTAATTTTAACTGAAAAAACATAGAAATTCTATCCCATATTTTTCTCCTAAAGTATTTCACCCATATTCTTTTATTTAGAAAAATAATATTTACATAATCCTTACTTTCCTATTTTATTAAAAATAAAAAAAATACTAAAAAATATCACACCCCTTTTTCCACATATTTACAAATGAAGATGGTCTTGAAGAAAGAAGCGGAAAGAGGTACAATTGTGTTAAAGATGGAGAGTTTATGGTCTTGCTATTGTGCAGATGGTGGCAGCGGAAGGTGAGAAGATTTGTAGCAACCTAGAGAAGGATGCCAAAAGACCGAGTGCGGAGGGCTTGGTGAGGTATCATGTAACAGAGGAGATTGTTACTGTAGAGGTTGGTTGCAGCTCACAAAAAAATCATGGAAGCAATTCTAGTGAAGGAAGGAATGCAGTGGATAAAATTGCTATTATGAAGACCAGAAGCATATGACCAGGAGGTCATAAATTTTTGTGCCTTGGGAGTCTGATGTGGGAGCACTCAGCACCAAAGCAAGCAAACGTGGACCAGAGGATCAGAACAAAGGAAAGTCTGTTTTAAAGCAGAAAAATACATTTAAAGTGGATTTAAAGAGGATAAGTTAAAGTAGATTTAAAGCGGATAAGATGGATACATCCATGCACGCTTTTTGGAGAGCTTTCATTATAGAAAAACTAGGAGAAGATCTGATCAATCCTTCCTAATGCATCTTATATAAGTGTAATGTGATAGGGTGTGAGATATATCTATTTGTGAAGAAATTTGGGAGTGAGCAAGATGTAGCCGAGCGTGAGCTCGTTTCTGAGGCTGAAATGCCTTAGCCTGTAAACGTTTTGTGTAATATATAAACCTGGGTTCAGTACTATTTGTATACGCCTGCGTGTGTGTCTTTAGTAACGAAGTTAAAATCTGTCTTTTGTATCGATGGCGATCTAAATTATTGTGTAGCTGTTAAATATGTTGGTCCATTATTGTTTAACAATATGTATGTTAACCATTGCTTGAAAGGGTTTTCGACCTCTGTTACATGTAACTGTTTGTTGAAGACAACGTGCAGTGCAGGGAAGAAATGAGTATCGAACTTCCATTTGGATGATTTTACTGTATGACAAAGGCAAATATTTGAAATCCATTTGATGGCAATGTTTGAAATCCGATTTAGAATTCGTCCCTCCGTGGTGTTTGGAACTGTGTGGAAGCTGGTATTTAAAGCCCACAAGTTTGAACAGTTTGTTGAAGTGTCACGACGGATCGATGGTAGCTTGTATAAATCAGAAACGCCGGTATTGAGACAACCAGTCAGATGTTGAGAGCGGCAACTCGCTTTGAAGCGAAGTAAACATCATGGAGTTGAAGTTCAAGTCATTCGTGGCATCAAGTACGGCACGATCCCATCTGGTAACATATATTTTTATGATGGTTTTTATAAGGTTCAACACTGATACGCAGATAAAGGGATGGCTCAATTGTTAATGAAGATCCATGTGAAATAAATAAAAATATTAAAATTGTTTAAAACGCTTCCGTCGGGACTTGTGGGCCCATAACCCACAAGTCCAGGATCATGTTTTTTTAAAGAATTTGGGATTTTGGGCAACCCCCAAATTCTTATTTTCATCAATAATTGTAAAACAGAAAATAGTAAAACAAACATGAGTTAAATAATGATAATGATTAGTATAATAGTGTTACAAAATAGTAAAACATAAAACATAAAACAAACAAAAAATATAGTAATAACATGAATTACATAATTATAATGATTAGTATCATAGTGTTGCACAATAGTGTTACAATATAGTAAAACATAAAACATAAAACAAACAAACAATATAGTAATAACATGAATTAAATAATTATAATGATTAGTCTAATAGTGTTACAAAATACTATTACAATATAGTAAAACATAAAACATAAACCAGACAAACAATATAGTAATAACATGAATTAAATAAAGATAATGATTAATATAGTAGTGTTACAAAATAGTAAAACATAAAACATAAAATAAACAAACAATATAGTAGTAACATGAATTAAAATTATTAATATAGTAATAACATTATTAATATAGTAATAACATAAATTAAAATTATTAATATA
>APFE031101848.1:838-20568 GCA_000404065.3 Pinus taeda
TTTATGGATCCAGTTTGAAAATTTATGAAAAGTGGTCCTTGAAAGAAAAGAAGTAGGTGGTTGTAGCTCCCTTCCAGGAGAGACTGGAAAACGAGAGAGAGTGTAGCTCTCTGCAGGTTGCAGCCTGCGTACTGGTAAAGGACTGCACCAGTACAAGACCATTGTAAAAGGAGTTTCTAATTTGAAACAAGATAGAGACATATTGCAGCAGGTGGTTTTCACCCACATTGGGTTTCCACCTTATATCTGGTGTTCTTTGATGTGACTGTCTGTTTTTCTTGTTCATGCTCATTGTTTTATGGTACTGATATGCAAAAATAATTCAAAGTATAAATAAGGAAGAATTGTTAAAAGGACTAGATAATACTGATTCACCCCCCCTCTCAGTATTATTTTCAACACTCATTTCCAAAATCTTATTAAAAAAGAACATGACCATTTTTAAACCCCAATAATCTTTGAAACAATTTTTTAGGTTAGCCAAGGATAAGTTTGACCGGTGTTACTCTGAGGGATTTACCAGATTCAATGATTTATCATTCAATTGAGAGTCTTGAGGCCTTCATTCAAGTCCACTAGACAATGAAATGGTTCAATATAAAATTTTCAGCATTTTTCATTTATAGATATAGATGAACTATTGAGGTTAGATCTGAGATCTTGATAGGGAACTAGAGGAGCTACAGTTTCTGGGCATGTTGCAGATTCCGTCAAAGGCATTCAAAAACCTTCGCTACCGCGTCAAATAGTTAGGGGCCATCACCCTAACCCTAATTCTAGAGATCAATTATATACAAGTATTTAAACTCTTGGGAATACATTAGTGTTGAAGCACAAATTTGTTTGGAGTCTTTCCTTCTTTAAATATACTATATTACACATGAATAGCATGGGGCAATACACTGGTTTACTAAAACCTAGAGTTTGAAAACAATTCTTAATTTGACAGAGCCAAAATGTTAATAAGACAGGTCATTACAACATTTCTTCCATACTAGACTAGAGAGCACCTCTCAGTACAAAAACTCAAAATATAAATCAAATGAGAGCAAAATTTTCTCCTTTACTAATTTTTCCTCCTCTTCAAATATGGTTAGGAAGAAGTTGTTTCCATGATAAAATGGAAAACTCAACTACTATTAACATAAATAAAATATTGTTATACACTTTTTAAAAATTTATGGTAAACTTCCTAGCTATTATTATAATATCAGAAGTATATTCTGCAGTTTTCAAGATAGACATACTAATTTTTTTTTTTAATTATGGTAAATTTTCCAGTGTTTACTATAATATCAAAAGTATATTTCACAGCCTCCAAGTTAGATATACTAATCATCTTGACCCACCCATGAAAGCGGACTTTCTTTTAGGGATGTTAACTCTTCGATCACAACAAATAAACCTATTCCTTATAGAGAATAAAATTCAATAAGATAATAATAAACAATTTTCCATTTAGTAAATAAGATTACATTATATTTTTCCCCATTAATTTTAACCAACAAAAAATTATATAAATTTTTAAAACCTTGAATTTAAATTGTTTAATTTATAAAATTCAATGTCTAATTTTTTTTCAAGGCAATAATCTCTATATACATTTAAAATTATATTTTAAAATTATAGAAATTCAAAAAATACCTCTAATCATATATTTTTTTAAATTAGTAAAAATATACCAAACACATATTCGTAAACACAAATACACCACCATACATCCGAGAAACAAGCAATTACTAACCAAAATCAAAAGTGGTCACCGACAACCAACTTTCAAACGAGACTATGTTAAAATGTAAAAAAGTGGCAAGGGATGAATTATGTTAAAAGAAAAATAATTTGAGCTATACCCCTTTATTGGGCCATCGCCTTGGTTCCATGCATATCACAATCTATCAAAATGAAAGGGACTTAATAAACATTCCAAAACCCCATTGGCAATGAACAAAGCATAGTAAAAAGAGTTGTAAATGAATTTAATCAAGCCTGCTAAACAAGCCAATCAAAACAAATAAAAAAGATAAAGGTGGAAAAAATAGTGTCAATGAAAAAGTAACTCAAATACTGCAAGTGCTCCCTCCATAAAGGCGCTTATGCATGATGGTTTTTCACAACCTAGTATAAGGCTATGACACCACTCTTGAAGTTAAATACCTTATCGTCCAATCAATATCCTCCTAGTCCAGCTCCACACAAGTATTCCTTCATGCATCAAAGTTCCCAAGGATCAAACTTGATTACCAAATTAGTACTTTTCTTCTGGAGATTATACATGGATATTTATTACTATTTTACATATTCCAGAGAAAGTCTTAATCCATTATTCACTCTTAAGTAAGTCAAATTGTTCCTCTTTTAAACATCACATAATCATACTAAGCATGCTACAAGATATGAATCTTATCCAAGACTTACATTCAATATACATTCCTATGCTTCTCATTCCATCATCTAGTTATACGTTTCATGATAAAATTGCAACCTGGACCATTGCATTCCTCCATCCCTTTAATTGTATTGTTTCCATACTATATGGAATTTATAGTACCTTTTTCATTATGGTTCTTCTAAGAACCTTCAAAAATTATGGTTCTTCTAGGATAATGATGATCCAACTAAGAAAGATGATTGCCTCTAGAATGATGTTAGATAATTCCTAGATGAACAATATGCAAAATGGTTTGTCTATCCACCCTTAAATACTATATGAATTATACAAAGAAACTTCACCATGTAGGTTCTTCTCATGTTACTGTCACATGCTTCTTTCTATGATGTTATTCTAGATCTTGAATTTTGTCTTTGCTAGGTTCAATAATTTCCCAAATAACATATTCCATTACCTCATGTTTAGTAAGTGCCAAGTCAATTTTTTTCTTCCATGCTAGGAAATTTTATGCCCTAATGATATTATTTCTCTCCTTGTAGAAAGAACCCATATGACCTACATATTCACACATGGAGTAATAATATGATACTTGATAACCAATATTCTTCTTTTCCTTTATGATGTATCTTACCTTCTTGATGCCTTCAATATCTCTAAAGATACTTCAATAATGCCCTTGAAAGATGTTCCCTAGGATTCCTCCAACAATAGCCTTCAAGAGTAATGAATGATGATTTTTTGATGTTTCCTTCAAAGCGATCTACCAATGAGTTTTCAACTAGGCCCATTTCCCAAGAGGAAACCTTCTTGTAGTCTTCCTATTTAAGCTTTCTTCATAATATATCTCTTATATACTTCTTCTTGATCACGAAACTTTTCTTTACATCCACAAGATGATCCTTTTAGCTTCCTTCTTATTCATATTAGCAATGATACCACGTTGGGAAATGCAAAGTGACAACTATTGAATCCAAAATTTCTTAGCCTTAATATTTGACTGTGAACTTAGTTACTATTCTTGTGTTCTTTATTTATATATTTTCATCAAAAAAATATCAAGAATAAAAATAGTAAAAATAGAGGACTCGAAAATTGGGCTCTTAGCTAAGGAAAACCCTCACTAAGGGGAAACCTTAGAAAACACTTCTCTTTTATAAAATCTACTTCAAAATAGACAAGGACACAATCCCTATACCAAGTGCTCCTCTAGGTACCAAGTCAACCTTGCCAACAAGTTCTTCCTTGATTTTACTCCAACTAACTTCAAATTGCAACTTTGACCTACCAACTTCAATACCACAACTCAACTTGTTACTCTGACTCTATAATTTTGGCCTTGATGCTGTTGCAGAAACCCTAACTCAACTTCTTCTTGAGACCTTTCTTGAGCAAGAAAAATCCTTCTAAAGTTAACAAGGTCAAGACAAAGTTTTCTTCCCTGCACTAGGAAGATATTGCACTTCGTCGTACTGTAACTCAGACCTATATTTTTGGCCTCTTTAGGAAGTAGAAAAAACCCTAGATTTCACATGTGTAAGAGATATAGAACCAAAAAAGCAGAAATTTCACTTCCTCCCTCAATTTTTTTGTCATTTATGCCTTCACTCTTCCTTTTTCCTTCTTCCCAACTATAGATCGAATTCTTCCTTGAGAGATTGAAATTGTAGAGTAAGTGAGTGAGTCCCAAATGAGGTCAAAATGATGCTTTATATAGCCTTCACAAGGGGTCGAATTCCTTCCTTAAGTCTGACTTATAGCTGCGAGGATTGAATTGTACTTTTGGAGTTTCCAAGACTTTCTAGATTGAAAAATAATTCTTTTCCAATTACATTTTTGTGAGAACGGTCTTATAAACATGATGTTGACTCCCTTGACTCATGAAAATAAATCCTAAGACCTAAAAAATCCTAGAAGCATGAAGAATATGATTTTACTTAGAATACCATCAATAATGAGCATAAAACCCATGCTTTAAAAATAATAACCTTTTCCTTTATTCTTTTTCTTTTGGCATAGGATACATATTGAAATGTGTACAACAATAGTTATAAAGACTGAAACTAGATATGTTCTTCAACATGAACATTGTTCTCCAATAATATCTAGATCTCAATACATTATGGGTCATTATTTCACCAAAAAAATGTCCTCTTTAGGTCCATAACCTAACTGTAAAGAAACTTTATTAGCATATTTCTTCTCAAGAAACATAAGATATACACCATCATGGTTTTTTATGAATAGGAGTTCATTGATGAGATTGTACTAAGAAGGCCATAGTAAGTTTACCATCCCGGAAAGAAGAAATTGTAATTAGATTAATATTTTCAAACAAATGTTACAAAGATATATCCAAACCAAATCATAAGATGGCTCTGACCTTAATAATAAATGCATATTCCTTCATAAGGTATCATGTTACCATGATCAAGGTTTCAGTCATGGTAGGTCTCTCAATATTTGTCTCAGTTAACAATTATTGAGCTACCATCTAATAATATTTAAGGAAATAAAATCACAATCATGCCATCTCACCACTTACATTTTACTCAAATATATTGAGAACAATATAATAATAGTGGTGCATATGTATATCACTCAACATAAAGTAATGTTTAAGGCATTTCAGAGTGATAAATGTAATGAGACATATGGGCTAAGGAAGAAAAATTTGAGGTTCAGGAATTGTGGGCTAAGGAAGAATAATTTAGGGTTTATGCCATCATATCATTGCAAAACATGTCAATGGGCATACATATTTATAGGTAAGGTGTGCATTTGTCATTTAGAAGGTGTTAGTATTCCTCTGTGTTATGTAAACATGCAATAACATGAAATCAACATGCATTTTCAACTTGAGGCATTCATTTTACTAAATACCCTTGTTTCATGTAATTTCATGAGGCCAACATCTGATTGCTAACAAAAACCATGCCTTTTTATTCCTAGGGTGTTCATTTTTCATCATTCCATGCTTTCATGCATTTTTATACAGACATTTTTTCCTTTATGCATTTTTATGCATGTTTTTACATTTACAAGGTGGTTTGATATAAGCCATGCCATACAAACATCATCATATCATAATGAATTACCATTCATTTTCATTCTCCTTCCCACAAAGACTATTCATATGGCTAAGAAATTTATCCTTAAAACATTGTGCATATTCTTCCTTAACATGTAAACAATTCATTCCATGTATTCATCATGCATTTTCATTTAATGACATGCATTTTTCCTTAACATGGTATATATTTTCATCAATTCCTTCTTTTCATGAAATTTATAAGGACTGTGTGCATAATTTGCATAATTCATCTAAAGATATGAATTTTAACTAACACTTTGATTTCTAGAAATTGTCATGCAAATCCTAACACAAGGCAATGCATTGTTCACACTTAGGCATTCATTTTACAACATGTCCTATTTTCATGTCAAAAACACAATTAACATTTTGAGCGTGCATTGTTTTCTTAAGGAATACATATCTCATATCAAGGAATGTAAAACTCAATAGCCTATAATTCCTTCATCTCATAATAAATAATTCACCAATGGGAGCGAATTTCCTTTACATTGATGCATTTTAAGAAAGACAAATTAAGAATGTTCCATATTTATCCTACAACACAAATTTTGGTCTTTTTGGATTAAAAAAAGATTCATCTCTAAGGAAGCCTAGTTTTTCTCAAGAAAATTCATGGGCATATTTTATAATATTTGGTTATGAGCAAAATAACGTGAAAACTATAGAGACTATCCCCTCTAAAACCATAAAAAACAATCCCTCTCTCTTAACTAGTCAATAGGACCACCTACTCACTATCTTTAAATATAATGTTGATGTTGTTGCATCGGACTATAAATAAATGAAGGGAGTTAATCCTTCTATATGCACTCACCATATATATAACAAGGAAGATCATAAACGTATTCACCATCCAAAAAGGTGAATGAACCTGGAATTAAAAGACATCGTGAAAGATAAATTACAAAAATTGTTGGATGCAGAATTCATCAATTGAATCTTGGATAGTGAATGGATGTCTCCCTAGAAATTGTACTTGAGAATGGAAAATGGAGAATATATGTTGATTATAGAGAACTCAACAAATCCCCTAAAAATGATCATTTTCTGTTTCCATTTATTGGCTAAGTTCTTGATCCTTGAAGGGAAAAAAATATTATCCTTTTTTGATGGGTTTAGCTGGTACAACCAAGTCCAGATTAGTCCAAAAGATCAGGATAAAACCACCTTTAATGTCCACAAAGAACTTTTTCTTAATAATATTTCCCATTTTCTCTATGCAATTCCCCATCCACCTTCCAAATGGTTTTGTTGAGTATATTCTTTGACCTTGTCCATGATTAAAATGAAATATGAATGGATGATTTTACACCCTATGAGTATGAATTCCAGGAGGTTCTCTCAAACCCATAAAAATTCTTGAATAGGTGTAAAGAAATGAACCTCTCTTTGAGCAGTGAGAAATTCATTTTTCTAATGAATGAGGGGATTGCCTTATGGAACTTTCTCTCTTCAAAAGGAATCCAAGTGGGCCCTAACAAAATGGCCATCATAGAAAAGGTTATTGTTTCTCAAAAACATAAATATGTTAGAAGTTTTGTAGGTATTACTGGATATTATCGAAGATTAATCAAAGAATTTAGTAAAATTACTTCTTATTTATTTTCATTACCGAAGAAAGGTGTTGAGTTTGGTGGACAAATTTATGTCAAGAAGATTTTGAGGTGTTAAATTCTCCTTCACTGTTTGTCACTTGTAGCCCTACAACAACTCAATTAATTGTATTTTCCACCACAACCATAGTAGAAACCTTCTAGATAAGCACCATTAGCTCCTCCATGAATTTTTAAGTCCCCATGCTCTTTAAGAAAGGAAGTTCGGTGAGCATGAGAAACCTTTGTGATTGCTACAAGAGACTACATAGTCTTTTAATAGCCTGCAGAAATCATGCAGGATTAATCTGCAAAGAAAAAAAACCATGATGATGATTGTAACCTGCAAAAAGAAGATCAACATCTATCAGAATTAGCAAAATCACTCACTCCAGTTTTAAAACACGAGTCTACGATAGCTACAATATTTCCTATAGGCTTCTACAAGATTGATTGTTCACTTGTAGCACCTTACAAAACACATGCAAGTACATAGAGACAACCTCCAATGACATTAAAAGGTGACACTTCAAGCATGAAACCCCTCTGAAACTCATCCTATGGATTCTTTTTTATCATAAGGGAACATTATTTGTCCAAAAGGAAGAGGTTCTATAGCCAGATAAACTAGTAGAGCACTCAAACAAATTTGATAGGAAAGGGCCACTTCATCTAAAATTTCTTCCCACATGTGGGAGGGTTAATGAGACAAATTCAATGATCATTTGAAAGGGTGTCCATTTTCGTATCTTCATGGAACATAAAAGTGAAGTGTGAGGCATGGAGGGTGAGTAGGTGGGATTTGTTCAAATAATGTGCATTGAACTATTTTTCATCCACTACTTGGGACCAATTCCAATTGAGATATCAACTCAGAGTCCACCACCTATTTCTACTCAAACATTTTGCATGCAAATAAGAGTCAAAATCACCATAATGAGCCTGCCTTCACTACAGGAAAGTAGTATAGGATATCAAATCCAGAGTCACAAAGCTATAGGAGGGAGGGTTTTTTACAGGAAAAACAAGGCATCATTGAAAAAAATCACAAGGAACCTTAGTAAGAATGAAAAGGATTATTTTAGTCCAATAACCATAAGTCCAAACTCTTTCCCTCATTTAAACTCACATTTGGTATCATCTCTATTGTTGAAATTACCAACCATTAGATTTTTTGTGTTAAAGAATGAATTAAAAAACGAATAATCAATGCTTTTTCCTCACTAGTGGAATAGGCGGGTGGCGACTAATATCCACGTGGATCATTCTTCCCTCCTTAGGAAGCAATGGTCCCCATTGTGTGTAGAGCCTCCATTAGGTGAGGGAATTTCTATTAAACCTGGTTCCTAGTGAACCACTTGCCCTAGTGAAGGAGTTGGCTTGCTTTGACAACTCGATATAGTTGGATCCTCTATTCGTGAGTGTTTTTGATCTATGTGTCCATTATCTGATCAGTTGTGGACTGTTCCATGCAACCAGGGTTGGGCTTTGTTGGTGTGAGTTGTTCTACAATGTCGGATGTGTCCAGCAATGGTGGAAATCATGCCGACAAGAAGTCTACATTGAATATTAGGTGCAGGAAAAGGAAAGGTGGAATGTTGAGCTCGAAATATTTGTCTCCTATAGCCTTGGTGATGGCATATGGCCCATATCAAAGTGGGTGAAACTTGCGGTGGGGTCCAAAAGAGGCGCTCCTTCCATAAACATAGCCAAACTTTTTGGCCCACCTAGAACTTGTGCGACACCCAATGTTGATCATGGCGTTGGTTGTACATGGAATTCACTAGTAGAAAATGGGGAAATTAGTGACTAAGTGACTAAGAAATTTAGCCAACACAACATTTCAAAGTGAAATACTACCAAAAATGAGCAATCATAAGTGACCCAACTGAAAACAACTAACATAAGTGACTAATTTAGTCATGGGATAAAATATATTACTAGCTAATAAATAATACAACTAAAAATGACTAACGTGAATGACTAATTTAGTCTAGGAATAAAAATACAACTACCTAACAAGTCATACAATAATATGAATCGATATTTTATGTTAGTCATTTTAATTTAGTCACTTTAACAATCTAAACTTACAAGTGATAGGGGATTGAAAGGTTATTATAGATTGATCTACTTACTTAAACACTTCTTTGTTGGATCAGTGGATGATTAGGGTTATGGCACTGGTTAGAATCCTTAGGTTTATATCCTTTGATCACAATCACGGGGAATTAAATTTAGAGGATGACAAATTATACAAAATGGGAGTGGGCCAACACCTCTTTTTGCAACATGACATAACCACCTATATATGTTGTAACAACCTTTTAGACTTCTTTAGTCGGTTGAAAATCTATTTGACATGTCCTCTTAATCTTGCAAAGTGGTAGTGCCAAGGAGAGGGTGTCAATTTCGATCAAGGAATATTGTTCACTTAGTACCACTACCATGTTTCCTTTGTACAACTTGTCAATTTTCTTATTTTTTCTTCACAAGTTCTCATGTTGCTTAAATTACTTGTCTAGACCTCTAAGTGAGGTTAAACCCCGTGAAAATTTTTAACTTTTCGACCTCTTCAATCCTTGTTAGAGTCTTACTAGATATGCGCTCATGCCTCAAGCAGAACATAACACTATCATCCCAAATGTGCATGTGTGCTCCCTCTCTTAATGCCTCATTGAAACCACATTATTGCACTCATTAAAATGTAATGTTCACATCTCAAGGCAAAGCACATACTTTGCTTATGACAACCTAAACTATGTGAATTACTAGGACAGAAGTCCATTTTCTCAAGATGAAAACATACCATCTCATAATCCCATTCACGCAACAATTTGAATATACTTAACCTAAAAAATGATATGTTACCATACTCATTCCAAATTTGACATATGACTTTTAAAATTATATAATACTAATTTTTAATTATTAAATCCACATACTATATACTCTATTTTGTTTGCACCCATTTAACATATAAGAACACCTACATGTTTTCAATAAAACCAAGTTAAGAACACTTGCTTCCTTCAAACATCTTAGGTTCTACCTCCACAAACTTTAACAACAAAATTATTACATATAAATAATCATCTTAAAATTACAGTATTATTAATATTATTATAAATACCACCTAATATGAAATAAAAGTTTTCACACCTAATCAAAGACATGAAATAAAATTTTTCACACGTATTAAAAAACATATACAATGTTGTTATTTAATCAAATACAACAAATCTTATGTTAAGTGAAATTAAAATATTGAATCTATTGTTTTCAAAATGGAAAACTTTGTGAAAATTTTAGCATTTTTGAAAATTTTAATCTTTAATTTTATTTTTTTACAAAATTTCTCCCAACCATAACTTTGTATATTTTCACTTTTCACAAGGCGATCCCTCCCAACCAAAACTTCATATCTTTTCACATTTCACAAGGCAGGAGCAAAAACCAGATATTAGTATTTGTGCACTTTTGACAAGATAGGAGCTAAAACAAAATTTCAGAGAGTTCTTGGAGCTAAAACGATATTTCAGAGAGTTTCTAAATAAGGTATTAGCAGTAGGATAACCCAATATCAAATTCCACCATTGGATTTCCATTCCATTTAAAATTCCAAGGTATATTACATTTTTAGGTTCAATGCATTTCCACCCACATTTAGTCTTCCACACAGAAGCATACACTCACCTCACATATCTGGTTTAAAATCTACTAATTTTTTGCATCCACACTTGTATGTTTAGGTTTTAGTCTTTTTCCTACATTCTGTTACTATTTGCAATGATAGTATTGGCATTGGATGAGTTCAAGAGTTCATTATCATAATAAAGGAGTAGGAGAAAAAGACCTTAATAAGAGTCTTGGATGCTCAGAAGTCCAACATTGTGATTGCTAAGGATATTGTGAGAATCCTCCACACCTCACACGGCCCCAAGGGAATGGCCAAGATGTTACAGAGCCCCGCCCATAGAAAAATATATGTTAAAAAAAATGAGAGGTACGATGGATGTATGTTAGTGCAGATGAGTTAGGTTGGCTTCACTTTCTCAAGGTAAATTGGTCCATGTCGGTAAATAATTTACAACACAAGACTTTAATCAAGATAGAAATTACAACACAAGATATCACATTGAAACCCATCTCAAAAACTTGTGGCATACATTCTGTGAACAAAAGTATGTTTATCTATTTTCCAAAATTCTACAACTAAGTAGTAATGTAAGAGGCCTAAGTTAGTGATGTGAAAAGTTGCATATAAATTGGATTTTGCCTATGAAATCATCCCTTACTTGCTTCTTCTTTTGTTGATGTCATATGCATATATCATTAGAATAATTACATAATATTGAATGATTTTGATGTAAATATTGATATTTGGAGGGCTTTGATGGAATTATGGTTCACCCAAATATTTGCCAATTTTGATGTACTATGTTGTAGTTGCATGTTGTAGGCAATAGAGGTATTACTTCAATTGATACACAAGATTATTTCCCTAAAATTTTAAAATCTAGTGGTCGGTTATATCAACATGTATACTCATTCCATATGTCCATTGAGGATGACACTCTTCACATCTAGGTGGTATAGATTCTAGCTCAATTGTGTTTCCATGGCTAAAACGAAATGAATTGTGTTCTTCTTTGATGTTGAAGGTTATTTTCATAATCAATTCCCCCCTTCTATGAAAATCCCTTTGGAACCTATCTTGGCTTATGTTTGTCAAGTGTCCCATCTTCTTTGCACTTGACTTTATAGCTATACACCCATTTGCGGCTAATATAACATAATAATCTAGGACAAGAAAGATCAATGAATAGAACCTTGCATGTACTTGCTTGAGCCTTCACTTCTGCCTGCAATGTTATATTCAACTAGGATTAGAGGGGTTTTCCCGATGAATTCAAGCATGAATAAATAATGGAGGGAGTGAATCCTTATATTGGTTTGATATCCATCTCCTTAACATTTAATGGAATCTAGATCCACAAATCTCTACGAAAGATAACCATAAAATATTTCTAGATTCATGGTTTTCTCAATGAAAAACACTATAATAATACAACGTAGGTCTCTCGAAGAAAAAAATAACCAACAGAGAGTGACAATGGTGAAGGGGATGCCACATGTCTATTTTTCATGAAAAAAAACTCCTTCAATGAAACATCTTTAACCAAGCAAGCAAACACCTCATGTTGCTTATTCTCTTCTCATATGGTGTGCCCTTCGATGATGGCCTCATAACACATAGTTTTTTTCCCTATGTGCAAATTATTCTCCACCATGTGCATTATGCAATCGATCTTCCCAAAAAACCAAAATGATCAAGCAACAAAGGTTGGGAATTTCTCAAAAATTTGATTAAAATGTGGTGAGGGTTTTAAAGTGATGGATTTGTAGCCACCATATCTCCCAACAATATTTCTCCAAACTTCTATTATGACAATTTTAAAATTTTGCAACAATTTTTCATTTACTGGCAATAATTTAGAAACAATTTGGGAACTTGTCAAAATGTATATGCTTAAGAGCTAGGATTCCCATCCAATAAAGTCATCACATTCCTCCATAAGTGGATCTCATAGATAAGTGGGAAAGAAATGGTCAACTAGTTGTAATTAAAACTCCTCAAGGGGTGACCTCAACATGTGTGTCGATAAGATGTGGGGCGTTCCTGAAATCATGACAACTAACCCCATATGTAGTGGATCTAGGTAGATAAAACTACAAAGCAGGCAATGCTTGTAGTCTATACGATGGCATACCATAATATGATTACAATTATTCAATATGAACAAGGGCGTTTACCTAATGAGCATAAAACCATGCTAGAGCATATTCAGTCATCCCAAGATAATTTCAATTCAAGTGATAGCATGGGGAGAATGCTAGAGTCAGTGTACATCATCATGAAGGTATTGAAATGATTATGAGAAAATGATGTTGGCTTAGGGAAAAAATGTTAGGGAATTTCATCATGTGAGTCACATATCAACATGTATAATTAACTATCTAATGATCACAGGGTCTTCATAACTAAGTCGACTAGTATGAAAGGAAAAGAATCATCATCAACGCAACCTAACCATAAATATCATCAAGTCATCTATGCTTACTACATCAATAACCTCATCAAATGCAATCGCCACTCTAGGGCCATCTAAACGTCAACCTGTAAACCCCCCTTTTTGATGGAAATGACACTAGCGAAAATATTCACAAGTGTAGGCCTCATATAACATGAGAGGTAACAAGCCAGAGAGAAAAATTCTCCGAGTTAAACTTGCTTGGGTGGGGTCTTCAACTAGATTAATTCTCATTGCATATGAAGGGTAACAGAGCCCACCAATCATGCATTTATTTATTGTTTAGGGATGCCCACCATCCTAGGAGGATATGTTGGAATTCTGCTACCAAATATGTGAGATGTGCACCCACACATATGGACACCTACCTTAACAATTACTCATACATATATAAGAAATGACATGTGACAATTTCTATAAGTTTCGAAGACTCAAGTATTCATACATAAATGTGTGAGATGAACTACTTTTATGATTTTATGTGTTATATTTGTTTCACTGATAAATGATATAGTCCATTCTCATGTATGCATGAGATTTTTTTTTATCCTTGTCTCATTTATCTTGGATGGGACCTAGTTTCATAAGGATGTGTCCCACCCATAAGGGTTGCATCCAATGATGGATAAATTAGTGGATCTACGCTTGTTGTTAGCCCACCCTAAACAGATTTGACCACCATCAAATGAAAAATGGAAGTGGTTTGTATTAGACTTTAGTGTTTCCCTATCCATGAAGTACAAGGGAAATATTGGGTACATCTCTTTTTCTTGTGGGATGCTACCCACATCCCAAAAAATTGGTGATGTAAATGTCCCTGAGGACGGGAAGAGGTCCCTCCACTGTCTTAGGAATGTCTGGTTTCCAACTATCGAAACAAGTTCTTCTTAAGTGAGCTTGATTAAAAGTGAAAAAAAAACCTAGAATTCCCTTGGGTGCACTAGCATGGGATACAAAGGAAGGAAAGAAAGAAATGGTGTAACTATTAGAGTTGTCAATAAATAAAAAATATTGGCAATAAAATATAGAGTTCAAGACTCTATTCTTCTACTAGTCACCATGCTTAATAATGAAGACCCATTCTCTAGGGTCACCTTTCTTAATAGTAAAGACCCCATGTTGTAGAGGATTGTTGGGAATCTCACAATACTTTATTAGATGATAATTAAAATATGGTCCAAATTTCAAAAGCTAATCATTTCAAGTCACTTTCCTAATATTTTTTTGAGGGAAATATATGTTCTTTCGGAAGCAATTCTTAAAAACCTTCAACAAAGTCTTAGGTTATCGCAACATTTTCTGACCTCCTAGGTATATAGGAGTTATTAATTAAGCACACTTAGTACTTTGGTGAGCTATTTGTTAAGCAACTTTTCTTTCCACATTATTGTTTATATTGAAATGTTGGAATCCATTGTATTTTAGTTTATCCCAATGGAGTTGCTTAAATTACTTAAGCTTATGAAATAAATATTTTAGCACTCTACATGTTATTGGAAAGTGAAGTTATTTTCATAGTAGTTGATTCCTTTGTCCTTCTCATTTGTGTGAATATAATTTGTTCATTTTCATATGATTAATCATTTACCTATAAATCTAAGAAATTAGTATATACCCATTGCTTCTATAGTTATGACTGTAGTAGATTGTATTCATTGTGTATTGTTTAGTTGTATTTTATCATTCGTCTCATTTGATTGTATGTATTTTGTAGATTGTTGGATATGTTTTTCTTGAAATAATACATTTTGGATATTTTCTCTATTGGGGCACTTCCTAAATGTTTCTCTGACACAGGAACCATCTTAGAGGCACTAGAAGATGCAACATTTTGGGTAGCAGTTCTGGTATATTGTGTGGGAATTGAACCCGACAAACATGCTTGTTGGATATTCAGATGAGGCCATCACCAAACCCTCTTCAAATGCAATCATGACTTTAGGGCCATCTAAAGGTCAACCTGTAAACCTCCCTTTGTCATGGGAATGACAACACTAGTGAAAGTATTCACAAATGTAGGCTTCACATAACATTATAGGTAACAAGCTAGAGAGAAACAATTATTCAAGTGCAACCTACTTGGGTGGGGTCTTCTACTGGATTAATTCTCATGCCATCTGATGGGTAATAGGGCCCACCAATCTTAAATTTAGTTAATGGTTGGGATGCCCACTAGCCTAGGAGGATATGTTATTATTCACCTACCAAATATGTGATATATTCACCCACACATGGGGATACCCACCTTGACAATTACTCATACATACATCAGAAATTACATGTGACAATTTCAATAAAAGTCTAAGAGCCAAGCCTTCATACATAACTGTGTTAGATGAAATAATTTTATGATTTTATATGTTATATTTTTTTCACTGATAAATGGCATAGCCCATACTCATGTATGCAAGAGAATTTATTAATCCTTGTCTCTTTTATCTTGGATGGGACCTGGTTGTATTAAGGATGTGTCCCATCCTAAGGGATGCATCCACAAATGGATCAATCGGTGGATCTATGCTCATTTTCAACCCACCCTAAATGGATCCATCCACCATCAGATGTGAAAAAATGAAAGTGGGTTGCCTTAGACTTTACTGTTTCCCTCTCCATGAGGTACAAGGAAAATATTGGGGACATATTTTTCTTTTGGGATGTTACCCACATCCCAGAAAATTGGTGATTTAAATGTCCCTAAGGATGGGCAGATGGCCCTCAATTGTCTTAGGTATGTCTAGTTTTGACCTGCCAAAACTAGTTTCTCTTAAATGTGCTTGTTGAAAAGTGAAAACAAATCTAGCATTCCCTTGGGTGCGCTAGCATGGGATACAGAGGAAGACAAGAAAGTTGTGGTGTTACTATTAGAGTTCTCAATGAATAAAAAATATTGGCAACAAAATATAGAGTTCAAGATTGTATTCTTCTACAAGTCACCATGCTTAATAATGAAGACCCATTCTCTACAATCACCTTGCTTAATATTAAACACCCCATGTTGTAGAGGATTATTGGGAATATCACAATACTTTATTATATGATAATCAAACTATTGTCCAAATTGTAGAAGCTAGTAATTTCAAGTCACTTTCCTCATATTTATCTGAAGGCAATATATGTTCTTTCTAAAGAAATTCTGAAAAACCTTCAACAAAGTATCAGCTTATTGCAGCATTTTGTGAACTCCAAGGTATATATGAGTTTTTACTTAACCACACTTACTAGTTTGGTGAGTTATTTGTTAAGAAAGTTTGCTTGCCACATTATCATTTATATTGAAATGCTGGAAGTTGTTGTATTTTAGTTTATCCAAATGGAGTTGCCTAAATTTCTTAAGCTTATCCAACATATTTTAGCACTCTACATGCTACTGGAAAGTGAATTCATTTGCTTAGTAGCTGATTCCTTTTTCCTTCTCATTTTTGTGAATACAATTTGTTGGGTCCCTATAAAACTAGTGATTACCCCATTACTATTGTAGTTATACCCCTTATTAATATTGTTTTGCCCTTATTGCCCCCATATTGTTATTACTGTGCCCCGTAGAATCCCTCTATTGTTATTTTTGTGGCTTTATATTATTATTGTTAGGTTGGCTACATTATATTGTGACTCCTTAAACTCCTATATATAGAAAGGAGGTTTTGTCATTTGAATCATCCAAGAATTTTTCATTTACGTAATGTAAAGGAGGTTTCCCCCTCGAAGAGGCTGAATTCTAAGGTGTTGATCTATATTTTCTATCTTTTCTTGAGTTGGTTTCATAACATTTGATATCGGAGCTTTGGATTCTAGGGTTTCGCTGCTCCAAACAGTTCATCGTGAAATTTTCCCTATAACTTGTTTTTTTTTTATGTTTCAAAAGTCACAAAAAAAACCCATTTGTGAAGAAAGCGCTCTGAATCTTGGGTCTGAAGTTCATAGCTTTTCACGCTATATTTGCGGAGATATGATCTGAGGAAGTTGGTATTTTTGCAGACTCCTGAATTACATTCCAAACAGGTGACTTGGGGAAAATTGTCATAACTTTCTCTCTAGGGATCAGATTGAAATTTCATAAGAAGGTACAAAAAGGGGACAAACTGTAGTTTCTTGTATGCACTTTTTAGATCCAAAGGTCGACACAGTGACTCGTGGCACTTCGTACAAGTTTGCTCTACTGAACTAGTCTATAATCAAGTCATTGTGGGAGATTTCGCATAACTCTTCCTTGGAGAATCCAATTTGGGTCAGACTTGTGGCATTGGAAAGAGAACACATAGGGATACTACAGGTCACAAATTAAAAACTAGATGATCAGAAAATACAAAGATACATCAGAGGCAATATCGAGCTCCTACAAAGTGAAAAAAGGTGTGTAGATTTTCTTAAATTTTTGCTTAAGCTTCATTTGAAAAATTATTTTTAAGGAATTCAAACGGCATAGTCGAGCATTATTATCGGTAACTGATGCCCCGAGGAAATAAAATGCAAACACCTAGTAAGGAACCTGAAAGCTCTAGCATGACTCATGAAGAAGAGGAAAATGCAACATGATATATCAAAATTACAAGACCAAGTGCAACAACTGTCCCTTACACAAAAAGGAATAGAATCTAAGATGGATGGTTTAAAGAAAGGTGTAGGAGCTAAGATGGACTGTTTAAAGAAAGGCGTAGAAGCTAAGATAATTGACGTGGAAGCTAAGATGGATGATTTGAAGATAGATTTGAAGACAAACATGGACGAATTGAAGATAAATATGAATAAGTTGCTACAAGAAATGGGCACTAAGAGTGAAAGGGTACTAAAGGAAACTCATGATGAGAATAAAAGAAATGTTAATCATGATTCCATAGATGCTAATGTTGGATTGAAGACTCACCATATTCTAAAAATCGATATGAGGAAGTTTGATGGCAAGGATCCTGCCGCATGGATATTACAGATGGAGCAATTCTTCGATCTCAATAATGTGCAAAACACACAAAAGGTACGTATTGCAACTTTATATTTGGAACCAAAATCAGTTTGTATGGTATCAATGGCTTTGCTCTCGTAAACAATTTATCACTTGGGAAATTTTTATGGAAGAATTGATAGCACATTATGAGGATACAAAAACCAACACTTTTTTTAGCCAATTGATAAGTCCCAAACAAAAGGGTTCAATAATGGAGCACATTGAGGAGTTCCAAAAATTGAACGTAAGGGTAAAATATATTCCAAAGGAGCATAGGATTGATGTGTTCATAGGGTCTTTAAAGGATAATATCCAACACGATGTTCGCCTTTGGGAACCTGATTCATTAGAAAAGTCATTCAGGTTAGCAAGAAAAATGGAAAGCAAAATTATGGCAACCAGGAAGCATACCACTCACAACTATAAAGACGGAAGTGTTGTTGTTGCTAGTCTTCCACAACCTATAAGGTTGACACCACAACAATTGGAAGAAAAAGAGAAAAAGGGCTTTGTTACAATTGTGATAGAAAATACACTAAAGTTCATAAGTGTGCTGAGAAGAAATTATTCTACATAGATTGTGAAGAGGAAGAAGAAAAGGAGCAAGAAAGGTCAAAAGAAGGGGATATAATCCAGGAACAAAGCCTAGATGAAGAACAAATGAATCCAACCATATCTTGTAATGCATTGGTGGGAATTACGACTCCTCAAACCATCAAGATAGAAGGACAAATCAAGAAGAAAAAGGTAATAGTGTTGATTGTTTCAGGAAGTACTCACAATTTTATTCATTGTAAGGTAGCAAAAGAATTGAATTGCTTCTTATATCCAGCACCAGAGTGTCAAGTGATGGTTGCAAATGGAGGAACAATAAATTGCTCTGGAAGGTGCCATAATATCAAATTATCCATGTGAGAATATGTATTGACTAGCCCAATGCTTTCCATTCCAATGGGAGGTGCTGATGTTGTATTAGGAGTCCAATGGCTATAATCCTTGGGTACAATAGCTTTTAATTTTCAAGAAATTTTCTATGGAAGGAAAGGAAGTTGTATTAAGAGGTATTGCAGGGAAATCGGGAAAGATAATCAGCTCTAATGGTATGACAAAGCTTCTAAAAAAGGAACAAAAAGGTGTAATTGCACAATTATGTTCACCATATGTTTCCTCATTGGAATCATCTATTTCTCTAGATATCCAAATAGTCTTGGACAATCATTCCAAGGTATTTGAGACTCCCAAAGGTCTCCCACCTATTCGTTATCATGATCATGCTATTCATCTAATTCCAGGAAGTGTTCCTCCATACATCAAGCCGTACAGATATCCCTATGCCCAAAAGAGTGAAATTGAACGTATGGTTGCAAAAATGCTAGAGGCTGGTATAATTAACCGAGTCAAAGTTCTTTCTCTGCACCAGTAGTATTGGTGCACAAGAAGGATGGATCATGGCGCATGTGTCTGGATTATAGGGAGCTCAACAAGCTCACTATTAAAGACAAGTTTCCCATTCCTGTCATTGATGAATTATTGGATGAATTGCATGCATCAATTTACTTCACCAAGTTAGATCTTCATTCAAGATATCATCAAATCATAATGAAGACTCAATACATTC
>APFE031101855.1:0-20544 GCA_000404065.3 Pinus taeda
AGGGTTACTCCCACTTGGTCTTGGCAGCCCTAAGAATAGTCCACCTAATCTCCCGAAATTAGTTGATGAAATTTGAGGGGGAAAATACCTCCAGAGCTCCAACAATCCCAAATTTGAATGAAATGGTAAAAATGAGAGGTAAAACTACTTTTATGTTACTATTCACGTAATTCAAGTAAGATGTTAGTTTTTAACTCATTTTTCAAGTATTTACATTTCTAATCAGTTTGATGGAGTATTTGAACAGTTTGTGCAACCGTCGAAAGAATATAGTGTTAATGGTAAATTGAGCATCTCTGACTATTATAAACGAGCAATGTTTCCGCAAAGTTCAAGCTCGTTAAAAAATAAACCTAGCGCTGAGCACAGGTTGGCACAAGGCTCAAGCTCATTAAAAAATAAACCTTCCTTTCGGTAAATAACCTTTTTGATTGCATTGCTATCAGCATTTTGAGCCTTGGTCATGTTCTTACTATCACCTCCACTCTTTGAGTTGATCATAAGCCTCCACTTGATTGTTTACCCTTTTGAGGAACAACTGTGACGAGTGATTTTGTTAGCCACCCTCTTTACACTGTCGTGTTTGGGAAGTTCTAAACTCACATGGAACTAGTTGCTACCTGAAAACACCACTCGTTCCTAAAAAACGAGTCTCTTTTAAGCTCTTTATAGACTCGTAAAATATGAAAATATTTTCGAGTTACTGGCCTTTCTGGATCATTGAAGTAAAGCGAAGCGCCATCCCTCCTCTACATTTTAATATTTTTGGACTTGAGGGATCATTCCACAAAAATATCGAGCACTTGTCTTTTTCGGCTCACTAGAACTATCGAAAAGTCATCCCATTCGTATTATCTTACACTTTTTTGGAGTTAAGGGATTATGCCGCTAAAAAGGACTGTTGGAGTTTCCTTTTCATCCCTTTTCAAACTCTTTAAACATGAAAAGTGCCGAGTTATCTTTGTCGTTGAACTCGTTAAAAGGACTATTGGAGTTTCCTTTGTCGAGTTATCTTTGTCGAGTTACCTTTGTCGAGTTATCTTTGTCGTTGAAAGTGTATTATCTTACACTTTTTTGGAGTTAAGGGATTATGCCACTAAAAAGGACTGCTGGAGTTTCCTTTTCATCCCTTTTCAAACTCTTTAAACATGAAAAGGGTCGAGTTATCTTTGTCGTTAAAACAATAGTGACAAACTTGTCCACCCGGACAAGAATGAGTTTCACTGTCGCTAGGCTCGCTAAAACATAGCGACAGGTTTGCCTAAAGGGAAAAGTATAGAACAAGAATATGTTATCCTCCTCAAGCTTGACAAAAATAAAGAGGTACTAGTCAGCAATGGCTGGGGAAAAAGGGAAGAAAACTTGAAGAACCTCATTGGTAGCAAGTCGCTCTTGAACATGACACTTTCACTCCATCACCATGACTAAGTCGGGTTGGGTTATTTCGTTCACCAGTCACATCACCATTGGTCCCCTGTGCCATCCATTTTTGGGGTTAACACTACCATGATTTTAGTGTCACCGATATGTTCAGGATAAGTCGCTCAGGGAATTCGCTAACCCAACTAATGCCTCATCAAATGTAATACTTTCACTCTCCATTTTTCATGACCACCATTCTTGAACCTTGTATCATCAGATCATTTTCACCTCCACAAAAACATTTGCTTCATTTTGTGTCGTAGATGTGGGATTTATTAAGGCCCTCCTACGATCGGTCACTTCTTGTTGACATCAGCTCATTATTCAAGAAGTTGACTTAGGAATAACCCTTTCAGTACTTTGAAGATTGCATGCCTCAATGGCAAGTTTCTCACTTCCAGCGACAGGTTTACATCAATGGCCTTCAATCGAAAGATTTTGTGTGGTGTTCAACACCAACTCATATATTCACACCACATGAATTGTACTGTAGTACCTTGAGGGTCATTATCATTATCACTAATTCCTCTTGCACCTGTTAATAGCTTACATCATTGGCTGGTAATCAGGAGATGTCTTTCCATGTTCGACTCCAGAACATCTTTTCACATGGATCGACTTGTACATCGAGCAAAGATTGAACGAGTGTTAAGACCCTGGATCTAGTTTCATCCATCTGGGTTGCGATATATTTAGGAAACTAAAGACACCAAATGTACTCCATAGCTGCATAGATGATCATCCAAGCTAAGGAATGATGGCTTTACAATAATCACCAGTCTACAACAACAAACGATTGTCTATCCTATGTACATGAAAATGAATTTATAAAGCTAAGCATGGGAATGCCCGCCTCAACTAGATCATGAAAATAATATGAATATAATCTATTATATTGTATCTTATTACAGGTCACCTTCCAGCTCGAAAAAGCTCAGATCCTCATGATAAAGCATTTCACCCAACATCAAAATATTTACAACCTCATGCTTTATGGGGCAACTTTTATAGACATATTTGGGCACTGCAACCGCAATCACATATGTCGATAAACCAAGGGCTCTTAAACCCCTAAAAGTTTTGTTTCATACCCTAAAGGATCATGGCCAACTGATTGCATCATTTCCCAGAAGTTCCACCTGAAATACTACTCAAAACTGGTCAAAACTAGCCCATACAAACTGCTCCTTGGTCAAGGTGTGATGCATCTCACCTATTACACATGTGGGGTGTGATGCATACTGAAAAGTCCTTCTGTAGGGTGTGATGGGAAAGAGTAGACAAAATGTAGAGACAGTTTGCTAAGTGGAAACCCAGAGAAATTTCTAGAAACTTCTCATATGACACTTCCCTCTCAGTATTCACCCAGGGATGAGTAAGAGATCATGAAATCTCCAAGTGGAACCAAGAAGTATCAGTGAAATGACACTAATCAAAAACCCAAAAGCTGACTCACCCCCTACAAATATCTATATATGGATCCCTCATCATAGAGATCTAGAGGCTGGAATTTTTTAATTTGCACGTAAGTGATGTTGGTTTCTCTTTGAGACATTGTATTGTTGGTTGATCTTACTTTTCATGAGATGAAGAGAGATTTCATGCTGGGAGGATGATGCTGGATCAGACAGCTACGTTGTAATCCTCTCTTCTACTTCTACTATCAATAAAGTTATTTGAGTTTTCCTCCATATACTTGTGTATTTTTGAATCTTGTATTTGTGAATGCAATTATATGGTTAATGTACTTTTGATTCTACATTTTTTATGGTATCATAGATCTCTATGCTTTGATGGTGTTTTGTTGCTTTGCCTCTATAGGTGTTCTTTGAAGCAGGATAAGTGATAAAGGAGTGGCAAGCTCTATCAAAGGAGAGAGGAAACAAGCAAGGAGCCAAGTGAAGGATTAAGGTTGGTGCTCTCTGCTTCTATCTTATCTATCATCCACAAAGGAAAACCGAAGTTACTTTGAATTTTTTGTTTCTTAGATAGATACCCGTCTTAGTGGGACTAGTAGTTCAAATAGACACTGGTTTTCCCAGAAACACAAGTCAACTTTGACATTTCCATATTTGAAGGCCAAATAGATACATATTCCATAGATAAATGGTTAAATATATTGGAAGGATTTTTTCGATTCATGACGCTTCCAATGTAGTAAATATTACTTTTGCACTCCTCAAAGTTGGCCCCCATGTCAAGGACTAGTGGGAAACCTAACATGGGAGGGAACCTTCACTATTTTCAGCCACACCCACTTGGAATTATTTCTGAGATGCCATCAAGGAACACTATTACCTTGTCCGGAGCTGTGAAGATTAATACATAAAGTGGACCATGTTGTGGTAGGGAAGGGACCAAGACATGCTAGAGTTAACAAATATGTTTTATACCCTTTGTACGAAATTGGGTATCAAGTATTCTGAGCAGCATTTGTTACTCAAGTACTATGGTTATCTACACAAGTACATCTAGGACAAGATGGATTTCCTAGAGATCTCCTTACTTGGCACTGCTTATCAATACACTGTCATGATCAAGCATAAATTTAAATAGAAAAAGCGAGAGTTTGGATCTGTGAATACAAAGCAAGGGGAAGGAACCCCCAAACTGAAGAACAAAGGAAAAATCCAAGGCGGGGAAACCCAGGAAAAACCATTGAAGCCGCAAGAAAAGAAAAACATGATGAACAAAAAGAAGGACATAAGGAAATGGTGTGAATTCCATAAGAGCCCCATTCACAACACAAGCGAGCGTCGAGCGAAACCCTCGAAAGTGAGGTCCTCCCAATTTTAATAACATCTTTAATTAATATGCTATAAAACATAAAGACAAACTCATGTTTTCACCTTCTAGGAGATCAAAGAGATCATTGAGTCAAGAGTATACTATAAAACATCGAGACAAACTCATATTTTCACCTTCTAGAACACCCAAGAAATCACATATTTTCATATGTTAAGAGTGTTTTTAACATTTTATTAGAGAGATATATCTTTTCATCAAGCAATATTGGAATTAAATCTCAGAGACTAGCCTATATTTCTAATCCAAACCCAACCACCCAAAAATCGTCCTAGACCAATTAGCTAAATTTCAAACATTGTGAAGACCCAACATTCATCCACAAGGATATTCAATGTGGCATGTCCAACACTCCACGTAGGACGATGGACCTAATTTTTATTGGGCTCGAATTGGTAACCTTGTACATTAACGCCAAGAACAATAATAGTATAGTGGAGAAAGAAACCACAAGAAGATTGATTGATGACAACTTTGCTGGAAGCATTGGAAAAATAACATTCCTCTCGCGAAAGTCACTAAACATATAATATGGGTCATATCCATGTGGGGTAATCGAATATGCCCATTGATGTAAGTTTGAGGTTTAAATATGAGGATGACCAATGAGTATTTTATATGGTAATGCTTTGGTTTTGAATTTGGAGGAGCAGGTTCTTCAGAGCTGGTTTACGGTGATACAAAATTCGGCTCGAGAAATCTTCTGAACGGTTCAATCAAAGGCAAGAAGTTTTTGGGTTCTGTCTGAACAAAATATTGTTCCATCCTTCAGTCTTCAAGGTATGTTTCAAATATCCTATGGAGGTTTATGATCATTGTAGGTGTCCGATATTGACTCTACTCCACCCTATTTCATCTCTGTCTTCAAATGCTAGGTTTCTGTGTTTGATAGCATGTTTCTATATCACCTCATGCACTATGTTCTCTTTCACATTTTAATTATCTTTGATATTGCTCAATATATTCTCTTCTATATATATGTAACCCATTTCCACCCTCTGCGACATTGTCCATATGCCATCTAGGTTTGATTCATTTAGAGACACTTGGTCGATCTTTTTCATTGAGAAAGAACCTTGTCTGCTCCTTAATGTTTTTTCTTCCATCTGGGAACGTTGGTCTTGCATCTGCTATATCACTCACCCTTGCAAAAAAATTTCTTCAGGGTCTGTAATTACTGGATGTCCTTCTATGGCTGTCATTGCTTCTATTGCAGCTAAGAACCTGTAATTCTCACCATCCTCTGGTCTTCTCCTGCCTGAATTGGTCATTCGTCTCTAGTCTCTTGCCAGTTACATTTTTCTAGTACCAAAATTCTTCTTTTCTCCAACGATTTGTATTGTTCCGAGGATAGTAGGTGCCATTTACTACTCGGATCACATCCTGTTGCTAACACCTGTATGTCAAACACTTTCCCATGTGCTCTGGGATCCTTGTACATCGCCCCTTTCAATTCGATATTATTCCCCGTGTCAGCATCGACCTTTTTTCCCGATTTGGATGATCTCCTTATGGAATACTTCATTTTTGGTGGTATGTGGGTTTATTCTCCACTCGTGTCATTTCCCTCGTGAACATTCGTCTAGGTCCTCGAGGGGATCACAGTTATTTCAAGACCCTGTTTATATATTTTCTTAGCTACACACCTGTACATCCTCATTTATTGTCGTCAGGCGATGCTTTGGGATCCAGTTGTGGTTTTCTCATGCTCTGGATGTTATGGTGGGTCACTACTCTGACTCATCTACCAATGAGGCCTTTATTTGGGCCACTATGAATGCAAAGTCACTCCTGCAATCTAATGGTGTTGACCGCTGGGGTGGCCCACGTTCACTAAACACTTGGCACAACATATTGGGTGATGCTCGTCTGCCATATGGCAACCATGCATCCTTATTTTCAAAGGGGGATGAACATGCTGCATGGGGATGATGTTCGAAACAGAAGCATCATTCAATTAAAACCACCTCCCTACCACCTGCATTATCTTTGGAGAATGTTGTTCTAACTGACAAGATTACTAGTCTACAGAAGGATCCTCTCATAGGAAGGTGGTACTTCTTAGAATTTTCTAACCTAGAGATGAGAGACTCGGTAGAGAAGAAGTGGAATTCAATTCTAGGTTACATGTTGACTGTCATTTGGCTTTTGAAAGGTTGGTATAGTTTCCATTTTCTAATTCAGAAGGACTTGGAAAAAATAAAATCCGTGCCATGGATTAATGGGAATAGCTTCCTAGCGCTACATCACTAGTACATTGGATACAATTATCTCCACAAAACGCCAAAAGACACCACAAAACAAGCCCATCTGGGTCAAATTACGGGTTTGCCAATTGAGATATGGATAAAATAGGTCCTTATGGATATTGATAACGCAATTGGAAAATTCGTTTATGTAGACCCTCGATGCTTGGGAGCTTTGGACAAGCGGGTGGCTTGGATCCTGATTGAAAAGGGATACCGTGGTAGTTTCCTAGACCATATAGATTTGTTTTGGGGCGAGACTCATCTATCACAGAGACTGGACTCCTAGGGAGTTCCTTTCTGGTGTTCACTTTGCCACCACACTGGACATCTATTAGCACAATGCCCATGTCGACTAGGAGGAAAATTACATGGCAGGCCTTTCTCTGGTGCATTTCTGAAGCCTCATCATGGGGAATGTCGACCTGCATAAAACTTTCAATGTGGAATCTCTACTTGATAGCATTCAAGTATTCCCCTTAGCTCCTATCCTCCCTGCTCTCATACATTAGACTCTTCTCTAAATGGTTCATCACACATTTTGGTTCCTTCCTCTCCATTATCTTCATTGAATTCTGATTTCCTGGCTCCCTTTAGTCCAATAATACACTCTCGTAAACCCTCTTTAGGACCAATCCACCATGGCCCGGAAGACCCACCACCTTTCTTGGCTGCATACCTTCCCGCAACTTACCCTCCACCACCCAAATCATGTGCGCACCATCTTCGTCACCTTCCATTTTCACTAACCCGAATAACGGGCCTACGATAAGTGTCACTCCAACCAACTCGCCACTAGACTCACCTACCAACTCAGTGGGCAGTGACATGGAATTTCTACTTGATAGAAAATCAATGGACTTGCAGACCCTTACCATCCTCAAGCCATCCAACTCTCCTACCCCCTGCATCGGCCCTACTTCTACTGGTAACATCGCTGTCTAGCGGAAACAAAACCATGGAAGTCAGAATTTTAGAGGACGTACTAGGCCTAATCCTCTTACCTCCCCAATGGACCGATTTTTGGTTAATACGCCTATTGCTGGCATCCCCCCCTCAAGGGCTCTTAAAGCATGGCTTCCTGAGCAGGTGTCTCCATGACTTTAGTTCTGTCACTAAACTTACAAGGGTTTGGGGGTTTCCCTAAAATATCGGGCCCTCAAAAGTCTCTTCTCCTCTCTTCACCCATATATCATTCTTCTGCAAGAACCCATGCACTCTATTCCATAGGTTGTTCAATATTTCAGGAAAATGCTCCTGGAATGGCATATATTTGCTACTGTGGTCTGTATGGTGATTTAGTGGAAATTTGGGACACTAGATGAGCCATTTTTAAAGCATACGAATGTTGTGTGAGCATCCTCTCTGAAGGACATGCATGAGGAATGGGTGGTTGCATTCATATTTTAAACACCTACACTCCTTACAGAGATAGGACTATTTTCTGGGATCGTTTGTTTTCTTATGGTATAATGGAGTTGGCCTCCCTCAAAACTGTTGGTGATTTAAACTATAATATTGCATTGGAAGAAGTTTGGGGACAATCCAGAAGGATTAACCCCTTGATGAGGATGTTTTGTGATGCTCCTCTAGCACACAACTTTGTGGACATTTTCCTGGAGAAAATGGCTCCCTCTTGGGACAATGAACGTGTTGGGTGAGGCATATGTCGCCAAGAGACTCAATCATTTTTTAATGCGTGAAGAGTTGATCGCTCGCTCTGAAGATGTGAAGATGAAGAATATCAGCAATTCCTTATCAAACCACAGACCTATTACACTTATTTTGAAGAAGTCGATGGTGCACCATGGTATTCCATTTAAATTCAATACAACCTGGTTGGATGATCTGGAGTTTAACACTTTGGTGAGGGATACATGGTGCCACGATGGGGATATTGAATTCTCTCATATGCATCATATACTAGACAAACTGGAGATTCTCTGCAGGGAAGTGAAAAATGGCAAAGGAGAAAAAATAAATCCATGAAAAAATAGATTAAGGACATTTAATGTGAGCTAGACCTCCTCCTCCCATTGATGGCCACAAACAATCTTCCAAATTCTAGTCGCTCACACATTCTAGAGTTGGAATTAAAAAGGAAATGAATCTTAGATTTTGAAGAAGCCACTTGGTGCCTTAAGAGTCGGGCTATCTGGATTAAAGAGGGAGACAGAATTACAAAAACTTCCCATCGTTCTACAAATCATAGATGTAATATAAATTCTATATGGGGGATTTAAGATGCTAAGGGAAATCATATCCAGTCACAGGAGGAAATCTCTAAAGCTGCGACCTCACATTTCAAAGTGGCATATGACCGCAGTGAAGACATTGATGTTGAATATCTCATATGGGGGATTGAGAACTACATGACTATGTTTGACCAAGAATCAAATGATGCACTATACAGAAGCATCAGTGAGGAGGAATTACTCAGTGTCCTTAAATCATTCAAGGGAGATAAAATTTTGAGACCAGATCGGTGGACTGTGGATCTGTTCACGCATTTCTTTGATCTTTTCAAAAAGGAACTTTTGCAAATGGTGGAGGAGTCTAGACTCACTAGGAATGTACACCATCGCATTAAGGCTACTTATATTGCCCTTATCCCAAAGAAATATCCTCCTACCTGTTTTGAGGACTATCGACCAATTTCGTTGTGCAACCTTATCTACAAAGTTATCTCAAAAACCATTGCTGGGCATCTACAAAGTACTCTTTCATGCCATATATCTCCTAAACAACATGGGTTTCTATGAGGCAAAGAAATACATGATGCCATTTTAAATGCAGAAGAATGCATGCATTCGATACATACAAAAAATCTCAATGTTGTCATCCTGCAAATTGATCTGAAGAAGGCTTTTGACTACCTAGATTGGGGTTACCTTAGGTTGGTCTTATTCAAAATAGGCTTTCATCGCAAATGTGTGGAATGGATTATGGCGTGTTTGATTAATGATGATTACTCTTTGATTATTAATGGATACCGTACAAAATTATTTCGGGCAGGGCATGGATTGAGACAGGGCTACTCTTTTTCACCATTGTTACTTATCTTTGCTATGGACAGCTTGAGCCTGCATATTTCAAAAGTGGTGTAACAAGGTCATTTCCATGATCTGAAGATGGGCTACAACATCAACATATCACATGGTTTCTTTGTCAATGATGTGCTCATTATGGGTATGCTGAATCGTTTTTCATTATTATGCATTTTCCTTATTTTTAGGAAATTTGCAAATGCTACTGTTCTATATATGAATGCTCACAAATCTATTATTTATTATGGGAATTGTGAACTGGACATCATTGCATATATAAAAAATCTGTTTGGAATTGAAGCTGAGTTGATGGGTCATGGTATGAAGTACTTGGGATACCATATCAAACCCTCCAAATATAGGAATGTCAATTGACTATTGCTTATATATAGATTTTTTAAGAAGATCTCTAGTTGGGAATATAGAATTCTATCCTTGGGGGTCGTGTCATCCTTACATAAGCAGTCCTTAATCAACTAGGGGTATATTAAGCCCATATTTATCATATTCCTGCTGCCATCATTCACTCTCTCAACCATGTTATGGCTAATTTTATTTGGGGTGGTAGTCATGAACATAAGAAATTTCACTTGTCTAATTTATCCAAGATCACTTTGCCAAACGTCATGGGGGGATGGGGAATTCTTGACCTCCATTGTTTTGGATGGGCATTATTAATCAAGTCACTATGGAGAGGTATTTTTGAGATGGGAACATGGAGTCTGGTCATAAAAAAAAATACTTAAAGAATATTGATTTTATATACTGGTTCCAAAGGGGTTCCATTGGGGTTTCAAATGGATCGGCTATCTGGCTCAGCGTAAAAAATGTCACTAATATCTTCCTACAACACCTGGATTGGAACATTGGCTCAGATCAAAGCATTCGCATTGGCATTGACCACATTCTGGGTGCTGGAAAATTGGATATGATCTCAAAGCAGCTCTTAAATTCTCTTAATAGAAGAGGCATATACTTCTAGTTTCAAGCCGTTTCACTATGGAGGGGTCCATATCAAGTCTGGAAGAAAGCACAGGAATTGGGTCTATCTAGGTATTGAGACTTGGAATGCCTGTCTGGAGAATCATTCAACCTATTCTCTTTTGGGAAATTTGGAAGTGAAGAAACAATGGTATCTTTCAAAATTGCACTGGAAATTTCCATAAGATCATTGGAAATGTTTTAGTCAGCCACAAACTGCATACATCCAATGAAATTTGCTCCAAAACACCTTGTCAAAAGAGGACTGAACTTCAGATGGAATACCCTACGGGTTCTTTTGATGGTGCTGCTCAACGACACACATGCGGTTGCGGGTTTTGGCTTGCCATCTTAGAGGCACTGACATACAAAACATTCTACCATGGAGGTAGTGGCACTAACACAAAGGCTAAAGCAATGGCATTATGGGGCCTCTTATGGTTTACTAATTTCCTTGATATTCATATCCATGGGGATTCAAAAATTATAATTGATGAATTAATGGGCAATGCAAACATAACAAACTCATTATTACATGGTTGGCTGATTAGAATTAAACTACTATGGAATCAACAGAGAAACTCCACTATCAAGTATGTTGACAGGGAACATAATATGGATGCACATGAACTGCGAAGAGGGGCTTAAATAGTAACACTGGAAAAATGCACTTAGAAATTATCCTTAATCAAAAAGTCATAGACATAGGAGACTTCCCATTACTTGGCTAGTTTCTTCATCCCCTCTTCCTTTTTGTATAATTTTTTGTACCTCTACTTGTCTTATAGCTGGTTTTCTTTCAATTCATCCAGAGGGATGGACATTTTGTTGTTTCACACTGTACAACTGGCTAGAAGCAGCAGTTGACATGTTGAATGCTTTCTATTTTCCTTTTGGTACTGAACTGCATACAACCTTATCATGCAAGATTATAACTCTGGATTTGTATGAGGTCTATGGACTGTTATTTCTCCTTTTATCTTTTTATTTGGCTATACTTGGATGAAATGCTGAAATGGCATCTTCAGATGGAACATTTATGATGTGGGACTATTTGAATGACATTCTATTCTCCTAATTTTGAGCTATTAATATATAATCATTCTTTTTTCTTACTAAAAAAAATGTATATGCAAGAAAACAAAGGCATGTTACTTGAAGAAAACAAAGGCATGTTATTTGAAGAAAACGCTAAATTATCGTAATTATTTGATTATTATTATTATCTAATTTTAAGGTTATGTTTAAGATAGATATACAATTGGTGTATGAGATTTTCTTCTTTGTGAGACAAAAGATCTATTTCTATGTAGCGATTTGACTGCTAAATTTATAAAAACATACATACACTACCCTTCTTATTTTTGAACCATAACCTCTTAAAAACATATACTCTTAAAAACATACTTGATAATATTTCCCAACCGCCTAAAATGGGAAGGCGAGAAATGCATCTATGAAGTTGAATAGTCAAACAATCAAGTCGAAGAATTGAAAACATGCTGACTGGTGCGGATCGTAGGACAACAATGTTCTAACTTCTTCGAAAATGATAATTGCAATAAAATATAGGTATATTGCCACGTCTGGTTGATAGCTATTGGTAGACATGGTACCAAGTCGTAGAGATACATGACTATTTATTAAACATCCGAGATGGATAGGTGTTTTGGTTTGCATATCTACATGTACGAGTGGAATACATCCATCAATGTTTTCTTTATAATATTTATTTTCTGGAATAAAAAAAATAACAAAAAAGACTTGATTTCTATGAACCTTGAGAAAGTTTGATGCCATAAATACACTTGAAGAATTATTCGTATTCTTTTTTTTTTATTTAAATGTTTTGTTTTCTTTTGTCTTTTTAAACTTTGGAAGGTGTATGTGGTTTTGTTGGTTATTTTTGGTGTTTTTTAAAGTATAAAATGAAAAGATTTGTAAAGTATTTTTCATTTAATTAATGAAAAATATTAGTATAAATCATAAATAAAATATTTAATTTCAAACAAATTTATATCATTTCTATATATAAACAAATAAATAATCTTCTTTTATAAGTATAAGTTAAATCTTAGGAAACCCCAATTTTACACTTAGCTAATTTTCCAACTTCGGCAACTCGGTTTCCCAGCTCGTCGGTGCCTCCACACAGTCACCGCATGACTCACCAACCCTTCATTCACCATGTCGCACGATCATGTTGTTTGCCCAACTTGGGCGCGCCTCGTCGTAACCAAGTCACCACACACAGGCGCCTCCGCACGAATCACACCTCCGTTCACAACTCCAACACTTCACTGTTTCCACCATTTCATCATGCACAGTGCGCCCTACCTAGCTCGCCCATCCACATGATTCTTCGTTTTGGCATTCACGGCGCGCCCTCGCCCGGCCACCCATCCGCATGTCCACCCGTTCACCCATTCACCCAAGTCGCTGCACGACTTTACCCGGGTCGCCTGACGACCTCACCCGGTTCGCCCGAACAACTTCCCCTGGGTCGCCCGACGACCTCACCCGAATTGCCCAAATGACTTTGCCCGAGTCACCCGACGACCTCGCCCGGTTCACCTGAACAACCTCACAATAGTTTTCTACCTGACGACCTCACACTTGTTGTACAAGAGTACATAACCTCTCCATCGGCTCATAAGTAAAACATCTCCATGTCACACTAGCAAATCCACCTGCACAACATCCCTACCTTGGCACTCCTCATTGGATGCCAATAAGTGACACCTCAACAAGTGCTCCTGCACAATGTCCCTACATAGACTGCCATGCTCCATGTCTCAAACCTGATGTCCATGACTAAGTTGCCCATGTAGTCCAACTAAATAGACCCATCACAACAATCGGTCATCCTCATCCAAGTCTGCAATCTTTGGCCTAGTGAACTCAGTCACCCAACCATATCATCATCACATGAGTCTCTCCATCATAGCTCCCCCACTAAAGGTTCCACCAAGACTTTCTCTTGGTCTCAGCCATGAGAAGTCCACCCAAGCAACTCAAGTGTGTGCCCTCCTCCATTCTATCCATGAGTCATGCCAGGCACTTAGCCAATTCTCCATGTGGCTAAAGCATGACCCATTCCTCCATAATGATCATAATTTTCCTCCCTTGTCATGGGCCTTTGTACCTTCTGCCACAAGGTCACAAACAACACCAACAAGTCTTGCAACAATCAATAATCCTTGCTTCTCCATGCAAGGCCTCATCATAGTCATCCATGGTGAGATGTTCTCTTGCATCAACAAACTAACTTTGTTCTTCCTTGCATATGGTTCATCTCCCAAAAGCTCAAATGAAACACAAGTATCAGTAGTACTTACATCATCATCATGAGGTTCCTCCATGTGAGTCTCCTCATCCATCCATGTTTGCAAACCGCACGATCCTGGTCCAATATGATCAATCTCAAGTTCATCCTCTGTCGTTCTCATATCTGCAATGTCTTCAACTATCACAGCTTCCTCTTCATGGTTAGCACAATCTGCAACTTCATCTTGCTCAATTGTCCAACCAAGTTGAATAAGTTTGTCTTCAACATTCTTTTCCAAGACTTCAAGTTCCTCTCGAATCTGAGGATTCTCTTCTTTCATCCGCTTCAACCTGTATAAGGTAAGCAAGAGCTTCCCTTCGCATTCTTCCAAACCTGCCATGCCTTGTCGTTCAACTTGACCCAAGCACAAAGCTTCACCTTTGCTAAACATGTTTCACCATTCACCAGTTTCTTGACAAAACTGAACCAGCTCTTGATTCCACCTATTGGTAAGATCATCTTCCTTCGTTTGCACTCCACTTGAATCAGCTCTGATACCACCAGTCACGAAGTGACAGTGGGATCAACTTCTTCCGCAAATCCCCTTTGCACTTTACTAGGTTTCCTGGAAAACCTGCACCAGTTCCTATACCACCTGTCACGCCCCTACACTAGTGGTAATCTTCCAACTGCACTATAGTGAGGTGTGGCACTACCAACTGTTTCCTTTTCAGCAATACTTACAATTGTAGACTACACTTAACATTCCATACTTAGTTTATTTTTCATTACCAAGTATTATCTTTGTCCTTTATACAGATGAAAACCCATACATATTCATCATCAACAGCAATTAACACATATACAATTGCAAAATAGTATAAAGGGAGGGGCAACTCCCTGTAATATGAGTATGCCTAAATCAATATATATAATCTTCATTTATCAGTACAAGGTAAATCTTGGGAAACCCCAAATTTACACTTAGCCAATTTTCCAACTTCGGCAAACTCGGTTGCCCAACTCATCGGCGCCTCCGCACGATTGTCGCACGACTCACCAACCCTTCGTTCACCTCATTGCATGATCATGTTATTTGCCCAACTTGGGTGTGCCTCATCATAACCAAGTCGCCACACATGGGCGGCTCCGCGCAAGTCACACCTCCGTTCATAATTCCAACACTTCACCGTTTCCACTGTTTTGTCGTGCACGGTGCACCCTAGCCAGGTCACCCATCTGCACGACTCTTCATTTCGGCATGCATGGCACGCCCTCACTTAGCCTCTCATCCACATGTCCACCTATTAACCCATTCACCCAAACTCGTTCACCCGAGTTTCCACACGACCTCACCCGAGTCGCCTGATGACCTCACCCGAGTCGCCTGATGACCTCACCCAGTTCACTTGGACGACTTCACTCGGGTCACCCGACGACCTCACCTGGCTCGCCCGAACGACTTTGCCTAAGTCGCTTGATGACCTCGCCCACTTCACCGAAACGACCTCACCTGAGTTTTCTGCCCGACAACCTCGCCCGAGTTTTCCAGCCCAACGACCTCACCCGAGTTTTCCAACCGGACGACATTGCCTAAGTTCTTCCTGAACGACCTCGCCCAACTTCTGCCTGAACGACCTCGCCCAACTTCTGCCTGAACGACCTCGCCCAAGTTTTCCCTCACCTGAGTTTTCTGCACAAGTTCACTGCACGAGTTTTTCACCCAAGTTTGTAACCCAAGTTTTCCACCTGACTTTCCTGCACGAGTTCTTCACCCGAGTTCCGCCCATCATGCGAGCTCATCCATGCAATGTAGAACTCTTCTCATCGAACAAGTGTTGGCTGAATGATGATTTCTCATCTCCACAAACGCTCCATGAAAATATACAAGCGGGTGGCGGGTTGTGTCACCTGGACGACCTACACAAAACGCCTAAGCCGACTCGTTCAACATGTTGCCTTTGCCCGAGTCGACGGTCAGCCCGCCTAGCGCGTGGGATCGCCCTTTCAACTCGCCCAACACCGTATAAACTCGCCTCTTGGTTGTTTTAGTTTGCATTTCGCACGAGCTCCTTGCCCATCCTTCGCACAGTGAAGGTGACCAAGACCACAAGTCCTTACACGTAGTCTCTTGAAGGAGAATGATATATGGGCTCAGTGGAAGGAAAAGTTTTTCTAGGGTGAAAAATTTATTGTGATGCCCCCAAACCCCGTATATTCATGGAAAGGATGAAATTCATGATAGCCTTGGAGCGGGAATCGTAGCTCTAAGGGCTTGTCGGGAGATGGGTGATGTAATAGGAACGTCAATTAGAGTATGAGGATCATATGTATTAAAAGGTATATGTTGGGCGCGTCCTTTGAAATTTCTACTATCTCGATTGTGCTTCTATCAAACAGTGATATTGCCTATCGAGGAAGGACTAATATGCGGAGACAGAGAGATAGGTGGCTTGTGAATCATGAGAGTTCGTAGGTCCAGGGTCTTCTTTTGAAGAAGGAAATCTAAATCATTGTCCATTGAATTAGCAGGTGATACCATGGGAGACATAGGCGAAATAGGTCGGGTCTTTGACGTCACAGATGGTTGTGAGATGGGCGGAGGGGAGGGTGCGACAATATATGTAATATGTGAAGTGGAGGGAACGTCATAAGTCATCATATGGGATGGTACACAGTTCGAAAGAGACGGGGCAACACAAATAATAAGGGGTATCTTATCTGACGGGGTCGGGGTGGTGTCATCAATAGTAGGAGTACCATAATCTTCAGAAGGCCACAAAGATGATGGCACCAAAATAGGGGCGAACTCAACACATTTCATAGGATGTGAATCACAGGGTTGGAAAGGTAAGGAGAAAGGCCATGTACCTGATGAGAGATGAGCACCGACTAGATGTTGAGTCACCACATGTCCAGTCATATGAAATTCTGAATGACCGCTAGCCATCTCCTTCACTCCAGAATAGTTTCTCCCATGTGTTATTTGACGACCACTGTTCCTACATGGACATTGTGCCATAAGGTGTCGAGTGTGATGGAAAATGAGGCAACGAAATGGAACTCCCCAGAAGTCTAGTCTCTGCACCATGTGGGTGCCTTCCCATTGCAACTCGATATGGTCCGAGTACCCTCAACTGTAATCTTTCTCAATCAATATCCAAGCAATTCTTTTGTCCTAGGTACCCAAGAATTGTAGGTCTACATAAAACAAAATTCCAATCGCGTTGCCAATGTCCATGAGAGCTTGCCTAGTCCAAAATTCAATTGGAAAACCCAACAATTTAACCCAAATTATTTTGTTCTTAGTCGTCTCCTTCAGAGGATTGAATCCAACATACTAATTATGTAGTGCCAAGAAACTCCACCCTTTTATCCATGGAAGTACCTTAATTTTGATTAAATCCTCCTCGCCAAGGAAGTGAAAACTATACCATCGACCATCCACCCATTGAGCACACCACCAAGGGCATCTATCCTAACAATGACTTCCATTTTGTTTCAACCCAACTCCTCATATTGCCTTTGCCCACTTCAACAAAATGTCATTTGCCAACAAGTGCCCTCTTCTGTAAACTGTTAACTCGGTCTATCAAAACGCATGGTTGAAACAGAGTAAGGGAGTCGGGGTGGTGATTTTAATGGAATATTGTTTATGCCAGCCATGCTTATCACATCCTTCGTGGTGTGCCCCATGTGAATCAAGGGATGCATGTCCACCATCTGGCAGTTATATCGGGTCACCCCCTGGGTGCCATGTATGCAAATCTGTAGGACACCCCACTCGCTCCGTCCCAGAGAATATATGATAGTTAGATTCAGCTGCTGGCATGGTCGAGATGTAGGTTCTGAAAAAAACATTTTTTGATCTTGTTCAGACTGAGCCACATGGTCGACCCCACGGTAGTCCCAATGAACCCATTATGCATCCAAACAGTGAAAAGTTTTTCCTTTAGGTATTTATATCTTATAATGTTTCCCCATATTTCGATCCCAAATAATCATTTCCACAATGTCTTCTGCAGTAACGCCCATCCAAAACGTCTCAGGTTCAAAATACCCCAGCCACCTAGTCATTTAGGCAAAGTTATGTACTCTAATTTAACCAGATGATATTTGTATGTGTGAGTCGCACCAGACCATATATATTGTGCCATTATTTAGTTCATATATTTGATAATAGTTTGTGGGAGGTAATATAAATGTGCCCAGTATACACCTAGATGTGCCACCACAGATTGGGTGAGGGTAATACGACACCCCCAGTGAAAGACATTTGAATTCCCACCCAGTGATTTTCTTATAAAATCTATCTACAACCCACATCCAGTCATTGATTCTATACTGACAAGGCTTGATATGATAACCCAGGTATTTTATGTCACCTGCAAATGAATCTGTCTCAACCCTAAAAAGTCTTCGAATGTAAGCAATGTCATCCATATCACAAGAGCCATATAATATGATAGACTTTAGAAGCTTCATGATAAGGCTCGTGACATTTGTAAATTTTGTAAAGGTATGAAAAATGCAAGCCATGCAAATCTATCGATCATCCCCATAATCAGGACATCATCAAAAAAGAAACTATGTGAAATCTTGATATCCTGTCCTAGGGACAATGCACCAAAATTACCCTCCAACACAACCTTTTTGATGTGCAAGTTGAGGCCAGCCATCGCCAATATAAACAATAGAGGAAAAAGTGAGCACCCATGTCTGAGACCCCGCCTTGCCCCAAAAGAATGTGAGGGATATCCATTAATAACAACAACATATCTGACATTCGTTACACATGCCATGATCCACTCAGAACTCCTGACCTGAACCCCAACTTTATGAAGTACTATCCTCAGATATCCCCAATCAAGGCAATCATATGCCTTTTTTAATTCAACCTTCATAACAGCAGCATTTAATTTTTTAGCATGGATCAAATGAAAGCATTCATGTTCAATAGCCACATCGTCATGTATTTGTCTATCCTTTAAGAACCTAAATTACTCAGGAGATATGAACTTTGATAGAGTATGTTTGATTATAGTTGCAATAGTCTTGGAAATAATCTTGTAAATAAGATACAAAGAGAAATGGGTCAATAATCTGAGAAAGAACTAGAGGAGGCCTCTTAGGGATGAGATAAATGTAGGTAGAGTTTATATGAGGATGAATAAAACCCCCATTTCTTGATTCTTCCACCATATCAAGAATATCCCCCTGGAAAATGTCGAAGAAATGGGTGAACAGTTCCATCATCCAACCATCTAGACCGAGGCTCTTATCTCCTTTTAAAGATTTAAGTACCTACAGAATTTCTTCACCTGTGATAGCCTTGTATAGGACCAAGTTGGCTTCCTCATCAAACATATTTGGATGTACATTCACCCCCGACAACTGATCCTCGACACAATCTAAATCCCTGCGATGATATGCTCGTTCAAAATGTTCTACTACCACTCTAGTTATATCCTATTGTGTTTGCACCCAGTTCCCTTCAGCATAAAAAATCTCCTATATACAATTTACCTTCCTTCTATGATTGGCAAACTGGTGAAAATATTCGGTGTTTCTATGCTACTTTCAAATCCATATGGCCCTACTCTTTAGGCATCACGTCAACTCCATGTTATGTAGAATTTGTTTCGTTTTAAGCTCTAGTGAATGCATTTGTTCTCGAATCGCAACTAGTGGGAGATGTGATAACAAAAGTGGCTAGAGTGACTCCAATCCCAACGATATATCATTTAAGTCCTTTTCCTATTAGGCTTCCTTCCTCCACTCCCATGTTTTCAGCGCAACCTTAAGGGCCCGAAGCTTCTCTAGTATATGTACCATGGGTGAAATATTCCCATCTCGACCCCAAGTCCAGCGGTCCTGCACCAGTATCTCAAATCATGGGTCCTCCAACAAAACCCGATTGAACTTAAATGTCATCCCATATCTGAGATCCCCACGTCACCAGTTAAGGATAATGGGACAATGATCAGAAATGTAATTATTCACAATGTCAGATTGTAAAGACCTGAGCCCCTCCACAATTTGTTCATGTAGCAAAAAACTGATCCATCCTTTTAGGTACATATCCTTCACACGCCCTACCATTGTCCTAGGTAGGAGCAATCTTAGTGGGGCAAATGTCTATTAATTTATAATCGATGATTATATCTTTAATCAGCTCCACCATTAGATCAACTCTTATGGAGCTACCCCATACCTCATCCATAACAATGGTGCAATTCAGATCCCCCGCCATGACTAATGTAACCAGCCTTAATACCCCTAATACGATTAGCTTCCTCCAAAATGTGTCCCATTCGTTATATAGGGCATATACATTCAAAATATGTATTCTCCCCAGTAAGCCTCTGATATGACCAGCTAGAAGAATACCCACAAATAATGAAAAAGCCTTCATGTTGACCCATATTGGATCTCACAGGGCAACCAAACCCCCCAAGAAGCTTGCAACATTTGTAGCCGCCATATTCCAGTGAGGGAGCATCTTCCTAAACTATTTGATCACCTCCAGAGCCATATGCATAGTCTCTTGAAGGAGAATGATATATGGGTTCATTGAAAGGAAAAGTTTTTCTAGGGTGAAAAATTTATTGTGATGCCCCCAAACCCCGTATATTCATGGAAAGGATGAAATTCTTGACAACCCTAGAGCGGGCATCGTAGCTCTAATGGCCCATGGGGAGATGGGTGTTGCAATAGGAACATCAATCAGAGTATGAGGATTGTATGGACTAAAGGTATATGTTGGGTGCGTCCT
>APFE031101856.1:1141-11279 GCA_000404065.3 Pinus taeda
AGGAAGTTGGTTCAAAATCTGTAGACAAATTCAATTCACAATCATAAGAAACATCCATATCAATAGGTGAATCAGAGTCATCTACATCACCTCCATTTTGCCGGGTTGAATTTCTAGTTCCTGTCTTTCCAACCTCATCAGGATGAACACTTTCAAGTGTCTTTGTTAGCCACTTTGGGGGACCTTTCTAAGATGGTCCAGGCTACTCCATTGATTGAGTTGGGACTGAATCAAGATTGAGTCTCCCAATTCTGTCAATCACATCACTCAAAGTATCATCAATTGTTAGAGTTTCATGCGGGGGAGAGAGTGCTTCAGAAGAATATTCCACAGGTTGATCTAGTATAGGAATCCCCCCTTCAAGATGTGGAATCTGATTATCAAATTCTTGAAATGATTTTGCATTTGTGAATCTATCCAAGCGATCAAGTTTCCACTCAACAACATTGTCAGTTTTGGATATTCAAGAAAGATTACATCTCTAGATACAACAAACTTTTTATTGACTTCATCATAGAGAGAGTATGTTTTGGAGGTGTTTAAATACCCCAGGAAGATACACTTACAACTTCTTGCACCAAGTTTGTTTCTATGTACCTTTGGCATCAAGGCATAACAAGTGGAACCAAAGACCCTAAGATGCTTTACCGAAGGAATGTGCCCATACCACATTTCATAAGGAGTCTTGTTTCTAATAGCATTATATGGACATCTATTCTTTACGTACACAACACATAGAAATGCATCAGCCCAAAACATCAATTTTACATTTTTGAAAAACATCATGGAGTGCACCATATTTAATATTGTCCTATTCATTCTTTCAGCTACTCTGTTCTATTGGAGATTACAAGGCACAATTGTTTGATGTTTGATCCCATGTTGGTGAAGATAGTTTTCAAATTTATTTGAAGTGTATTCTTTTCCATTATTAGTGCGAATAGATCTAATATGAGATTATGCATCATTTTCAATCCATGTTTGAAAGTACTTGAATGTTTGAAAAGCATCAAATTTGTTCTTCAATAAATAAACCCAACACATTCTGGTGTAGTCATCAATAAATTTCATCATATATTTATTTCCATTTGCAAAAGGAACGGGCATTGGACCACATAAATCTGAATGGATGAGTTCAAGTTTTCTATGTGCTTTGGAATGTGAATCATGAAAAGACTGTTTTCTATACTTCCCTAGAATGCAAGCATCACATTGCTTAAGTTTCCTAGGAATTGTAGGCAAACTAGTAACACCATTTTTCTTCAATAAGCGGAGGTTTTCATAGTTCAAGTGTCAAAATCTAGCATGCCATAATAAACTTGATGGAAATGTACCTTCTTCATAATGAGAATTGTATGAGAAATTTTGTGCACGAGCAAAGGTATCCTATAGCTTGAGAATCCCTTCTTCTTCTATCCTCGTCATGACAAGTGAGTGGTCTGATGCTTTTTTCACCTCAAGCTTGCCATCAAACATATGAATGGAGTGTCCTTGCTGGCGGATGTGGACCAAGGACAGCAAGTTTCTCCTCAGTTGTGGGAGATATAGAAAATGATGCAGAAGAAAGTCTGGAAGACCAGGAAATTTAAGCCTGATTATGCCAAGCCCTGATGGCTTGAGTTTTGATTTGTCTGCAAAGTATACTGCTCCATCAACATTGTCAATAAATTCTTCAAAAAAATCTCTTTGAAAATTCATGTGGCAAGTTTCTCCTAAATCAAGCAACCAATCATTTTTACAAGAAGCAAGTGAAGCATTAAATAAGTCTTCATTTACTCCAATATTACAGTGTGCCACAACATAGTAAGCAAATTCATGTGCTTTAACTTTCTCTTTGTCATTAGTTTTACGTTTGGGTTGGTTTCTTTCATGCTTAATTATGTACCAAGGCAACTTGCATGTGGATGCATCATGTGATCCATCTCTGTTGCAGCGTATGCAATGCAAATCTGACTTTTCTCCTTGAGAGTGTCTGCCTCCCCTGCCTCTAAAATTTCTTCCTCTTCCTCTTCAACCACCTCTTCCTCTGGAAGAATCTTGAGAAAGATTCTTCTCTCTATGTGCAAGGCACACAGCCTCTTCAGAAGACTGAGGAGTTTTCTTCTTCCCAAAAGCTTTCTCTCTTTCAGCAATTTTTTTCACAAGGGAGTCAAAGGTAATATCTTTGAGGTTTCCATTTGCTTGCAATGACTCAAGATAATTTGAGTAAGTGGGATAAAGTGCCTTGAGAAAATCTATCAAAGGAATGTCCAGTTCAACATTAGTGACTTTGATATCATGCATAATAGATTTTGCTTCTGATGCAAGAGCAAGAGGATCATCATTTTGTAATTCAAGGGTGAACAATTTAATCATGAGTTGAACACTTCAAGTGTAGAGTGTGAGTCATAGAGTTCCTCCAGTTTTTGTAAGGCTTCGAAAGCATTTGAAAATGGCGAAATATGGCGACTCGCCTCTTCATTTACTGATGTTGCAATCAATGCATAAGCCTTGTTGTTCTTATTTTCCTAAATGGTGAATTCCTTGTCTGAGGTAGGTTGTTCTGGCTCTTTGTCTCCGTTTCCAACACACACTCCTTTCCACAACTCATTAAAAATGAGAGTATGGTTGATTTTTCGCGACCATTCTGGAGATTTCTCCTTCCCAGCGAGAACCACTCCCACAATAGATATCAATGAATGCATTTAAAAAAAAAAAAATGTACCCTGCTGCCAATATATAAAAAATGCACTTCTAGTGGTTAAAAATTGCACTCTGATATATTAAAAATAGAGGTATTATTTTGGGGAGGTAATATATGGGGGAGGGAATATTTAGGGAAGGTGGTATATGGGGAAGGGAGAATTTGAGGGAGGTGGACAGCGTGGAAGCCAAACAGTGTTATATATATACCAACGTTATATATATATATGGAACAAAGTATATATGGGACAACATATTTCATATATGGAACATCGTATATATGTTGGGAGACAACATTATATATGAAAACAACGCTTATAAATTGGGAGACAACATGTTATATATATGGAATAGCATTATATATGAAAACAACGATTATATATAGTGCTTATATATAATATATATATATATATATATATATATATATATATAGATGAAATAGCGTGGAGAGGTCAACGTAATATGGAGTAATATGGAGCAATGTTTATGAATACAGAAAGAAATATTCCATGTAGAATATTTAAAAGTGCACCTCTATGTTTGCAGAAAACGACCTTCAATATAAGGTCACGGGCTCGTGGGTCTCAACATGTAACCATAGTCGTGTCACGCCAAATCTCAAGCAATAAACTTCCAGAGAGTAATCTCTCCACCAACACAAGAGGGCTCCATTGAGGTATTTCAATGTCAATCAAAGCGTGAACTAGAAGAAGTTCAAAGCAAAACTGTATTTTTTTCATCAGCGTAATATGTAATTGGGAGAGGTATGGGAGAGTAGCACTTTGAGGAGCAATTCTTATAGACCACACCAATACAATATTCAGATTGCATTTACTGGGATTTGGACGTGGGAGGTGAGAAAAAATGCGACAGAGCATGAAAGTGGAGGAGCGTGGGAGACGATACCATGTCAAGAATAGAAATACATATGACAATGCATTATTTAGGCCTCTAGAGCATGACAAAGGTGTCAGTTCTGCAGAATAGACAGAACATAGGCCAAGAGGACTTACAAGGGCAAACTGTAATGCCAAAGATAGAGTTGGTTCTGATACCATGTCAGGCCAGAATGTAACTCCTCAAATGAGAATATATTATTCATTTAGGTTGTCTATTATTATATACAAGGGAGAGACTATTCAGTTTCATCTCTCGATGACTCTCCATTTCCCCTATTATTTATTTACACTTATTTACAGTTGTTCATGCAATCCCTATGATTAGGTGTCAAATATTTGTAAGGATTTTGTTTAGGTAATTTTCTAGGAGTTTTGTTAGGATTATATGATGTGTAACATAAGGAGATATTCTTGAGTATTGAAAAGAGGTTTCGTTATGTCCTTTCTTAATGAGAGAAATAAAGGAGTTTGTTCCTCCTCCAAACTCTAGATTTTTCATGGATATTTTCATCATTTTACATAAAACATAATTTATTATGCTCTAGTAAGCTCTATAAAAATAGATTGTAAACCCATTTGGTTAAAGGGCTTTGTGTTCCTCTAAGATTTCTATCTTTTATTCTTCCATAGTTTTAAGTTTAAATTTACAACTATTATTTTTTTTTCTCCCTCTTAATATCAAATAGAGATAAGGTTAAAATGAATTTATGCTAGTTTTTTTTGTAATATTGCTAATTGCAAATATTAAGTGATTAACAAAACATGCAATACAACAACTAGGAAATGCAACACAAGCACAAAAAATTAAAACACAAGAGAATATACACTAAATTGATGAGCCATTTTATTAATTCGAAATGGGATGGAGTACATATAAGCAGGAAAAGAGGAGCATGGGTCTACTATAACAACAAAGCATAACCTAGGTTGGAAGTGAGATGCCTAAGTGCTAGAATGCCTTCACCAAAAATCCCTACACTAGCCCAGAAAATTATTGTTGTTGGTTGTTGAATGGAACTGGAATATCTGCCCTGAAGAATGCTCAAAATGAGTTGAAACTTAGAGGGTGGCCTCCTCACTAATGACCTGGAAGAACCCATAAATATCTCATGGACCCAAATGGTAGAATGGCTCGCCCCTAAGCACTATGGCCCGCTTTGAAAACTTTGCTGCTACTACTGGAATGGAACTTGGATTTTGACCCTCAAACCTACTCAATTTGTTTTCTCTAAATTAGAAGTGACTTCCATTCTCTAAACCCACAAAAACCCAATAAGGGTTTGGGTTGAATCCAAGAATTTAATTTGACCCCAAAATAGTGTGAGTTGCGCAACCAACCTATTGAAATGGGAAACTAACTGAAATGAAGAGTTGGAATACCCTTCACTCTACACTACTGAAATCCTCCCAAAATCCTCTGAGAATCACCTCGAAGGCCCAAATCCTCACTCCTCTTCAACTCTTGGCTTTGCCCACCAAATGCCTATGCAAGCTTGCATAATCCACCTCCATGCACTGCCAAAATATAAGGAAAATGACCCACAATATTGACCCTACTCCACCCCAGTAGCTTGCATCCAAAATTTTGGCAAAACAATGAAAATATATCCCTGCAACTTACTCTCAGATATCGTCATTAGGATGCACAATAGCCAGATAGATTTTCCCTTCTGCGTGCAAGAATTGTGCTTTGTTGAAGTATCCATGCAATACAACTATTGGAGAAGCCTTGGATGGACTCCTCAATTCCCCACCAGAGAGACACTCAAAGTTCTTTGAAGAAAAGGTTGGAATTCTCCTCAGAATTCCCAATGTTAAATAACACTTGTCTTCTTGTGCTAAACAACTCAAAGAGAGCTATAATTGGAAGTTAAAATGATCAAAGACACCCAAAATGAAGGCTTTTGTACTGTATTTATAATTCCCTGGCCCTTTCCTCCCTTGGTAGTACCCACTCTTCACTAATTTGCACTTATCCTCTTGGTGGGCCCCTTCTTCCACTAATTTTGCAATTCTCCTTTTATCCTAAGTCCGAGATAACATAGTTACCGATCAAATGAGAAAGTGAACTGGTACCCATTTTTTTGATGTAGCAAAAAATCACCTAATTTTGAAAAGTGGTGATGGCAGAATAAACTTTTTTGTTTTTTGCATGTTTTTGGCACTTTAAATTTTCTTTTGTATCAAGTATGAACATTTTTTTTCGATGTTAGTGATTTTCACGCTGATGTTGAAAAGTTTTGATGCGGCATCAACCCCTTTTTTTTAGAGGATTGAATTTTGACACTTTAAATTTTCTAATGTCTTCTTCTTCCCGTAAGATTTTTTTTTTTAAGTGTATTTTTTGTGTTTTTGTGTTTTCATTTTTCTTTTCAATTTTCTTTGTAATGAAATCTTCATTTTTGCACATAGTTAAAAAAAAAAATTAAAAAAAAAAAATGGTCAATATCTTAAAGTTACTATTTTTCTATATGTTTATGTAGTGTTAATTAATATTTCAATGGACATCAAATAATTGTCACTAAAACACAATAATTTTAAACATTTCACAAAAAAAACACACACATTTTCTATATAAATATAATGAAAAAAATACACATTTTCATATTTTTTGTCAAAAATAACATGTCAAATAAACGATTTTTATGGAAAAATCCTAACAGGAAAAACTTTAAAAAATATCATTTTTATGAATTTTATGTTATAAAATAATAGTAATCACAAGGTTTTTACCAAAAAAAAAAAAAAAACTTTCACCAAAAAATAAATTACAATGAAAATCAGATAATAGAAATATTGAACATATAACAACAATAATCAAATGTTCATTCTTCTCATAATGTCTCAAAGTCAAAACATTACAAATAAAACTAATGAAGATCTCTCAAAATTGTGTTTGATTTGCACTCATAACTTAAATGTCATCAACAATATCATATAATCCATGTTCATCGTCTTCTGCAGCTTCATTATTTTCTTCTTCCACAATATTTCCTACTTGAGTTTCCTCATTTTCCTCGTCTACTGGATCTTTCCATTCTACAAATCTCCCAAAGTGTCATTTTCCAATCATTCCATATCATGGTGATTGTGGTTCCTTTTCTTTTTTTGCCATGCATGATTCATTCAACTCTCCTTTCCTCAAACTAATTTCATCTGGAAGAAATTGAAGAGCATTAATTCTTTGTTGAATAAAATTGCATTGTAGAGGGTCTCTTTCAATCACAATGCAATTTCTTCTTTTTTGTAGCCAACATGCTAGTGTTGTACCTAATCATCAAGCACAAAAACAATAAGTAATTAAATTAGTATAAAAACATAAAACAAAAAAACATATAATATATAAAATTCAATTTTATATTTAACTAAACTTACCTGAACCTGAAAATATATCCAAAACCAAATCTCCTTCATTTCAACATAAATCTATAAGATAGTTAATCAATGTTTGTGATTTTTGATAAATGTTAACTATCTCCCATTTTGCATCTTTATCCTAATATGTTAACTTTTTTATGACAGCGTCATGAACCAGTGCTTGGTTATGAATCTTTCCATCTACTTGGTTCAAGAGAATGGACGTATAGTTATCATCTTTTGCCCAACATTCAACATGGATGAACTCACAATCACTTGTAATTGGCTGATCTCTAGAAGAAATAAGATTTGACTTTTGCTTGTAACATTACATAGTAAAAGTTCAATCCACTTGTACATACAAAAAAATACATTAATCAAACATACAATTTCAATGTCTTACCATGTAAGTTGCATCCTTGAGTTTGATTTTCCCTTGAAGCTTGTTAATAACATTGCAAATTGTGTGCCTAAATGAAATGTCACAAATCTCCAAAGTGGTGATGTTGTGACTTCATGAAAGCCCATAACCACTTTATTAAAAGCTTGATAAGTGTAAGGCTCACTACCATATGCAATTTTTGGGAAATTGAAACCGCGAGGAATGTCTGCAATAACCAGGGCATATTCCCTTTTAGGTATGAGTTTTGCAATGTCTTCACAGTCACCTTGTATAATTTGATATTGGATAGTCAACAGCCCATTCCAAATGAAATGAGTAAGAGTATGATCAAGTTCAACATTCCTAAGATGTTGCTTTCTCAGCTTTTCCAACTTAATTTTTTCAATGGAACTTTTGAAAGTATTTGGTATTCCATTCGCATCCTTCTTCAACATCTTTAATGAAATAAATAAATATAAGTATAAGTAACATAATAAAATAAAAAAATATGTGAATAAAATAAATGTAAAAATAAACATACATTTTTGAATGCAAGATAAAAATCTTTAAGTGTTGTTGTAGAACTTGATTCTGGGTAGTTGAGTACAACATCATTCCATCTCTCTTCATTCAACATTTTAACCATATGTTCTTGTATTTTCATATAAATCTTATGGTTGAATAAATAAAGTAAAAGTTGTTAATATAATGATATGTATAAAAAATAATACCAACAACAATATGTTATATTTAAAAGAAAATTATAATAGAAGAAAAAGTAAAGTAACTGGACAAACTTATTTTTGAAATTCCGAGCACATTTCTTCCAATGACAATTCACCTGACTTCACATGACATGATATTGATTTGACTAGTTTTTTATCTTTCACACCTTACATTGTTCTCCAAGGTGTGATAGTCATATCATCTGGAAATTGCTTCATTTCAAGACTACTGTTTGTACATATTATGGGTTTAGACCTTTTAACCTTTTATTTTTTACGCCAATATTCTCCCACAATTCGAAAATGTCATCAATCAATTCCCATATCCCATATCTCCCCTGTTCTAAATGCCAACTGGAAAATGCTATCTATGCCTCTGAATAGTTCTGAATTTACTTTGCCACCTTTTGATTGGATTCTATCCTCAATTTGATAACATGTTTCCATACAACATTCCTTCTTAAAGCTTAAACTGACATTAAGCTTATCCCCACCACATTTTTCTAAAAAATCATCATGAATAAATCTGACCCTTTAAACGAAAGTCATAGACATTCTATATTCATTATTTGCATTATGATCCCATGCCAATAACTTTGTCGTTGTTTTTATTAAACCAGCATAAATGATGAATTTCACTATTTCAAAAAGATAGTTTCCAAGATATTCCTCAATCAATTGTCTTTCGGCCTCTACTGAATGGTTCCCTCCAAATACATAATATATGTACTCAAAACATCGTGTCCTATCAAATGCCTCCTTATTGGACACCTAACTTGGATCAACAAGAATCACATAAGGTACCACATGTACATTTGGATTGTACCTGAACAATGTTTTCAAATTATGGACATGTAGGTGATGTGATTTTCTAATTTGATATTGAGATTGTCCTTCACCTGACCTATAGAATTGGGTGACTTTAAGCTCAAATATTTTGCCACCATTAATTAATTTATTCTTCCTCATGTGATTCTGAATGGCATTTCGTCTTGTTTTCATAATGCCATCCTCTAAATCAGCACATGGTGTTATGATTTCTTCGTTGCCTTTAGACCTTTCACTTTGTTCTTCATTGTTTCTTATGATTTTTACAGATTCGCCAATTTTTTATTTCTTTTTCTTCCTAGTTGACATTTCTTCTTCTACGGAAATAATCTCTTCATCATCAAGTGGAAGAGCGACATCCATGGGCATTTTTCTTTTCAGTTTTTGATCTCTTTTCTCCTTTTCAACAACAGTTCTAACCTCCTCCTCACTAATGGAAACATATTTTTGAGCTTCAACATGAGCTACAACTGCCACATCTTCAAAAGAAACATGTTTACCTTTGTTAGATTAACCCAACGTATGGATTCTTTGTTGATCCCCTGCATGTACCATTGTAGTGTTATGGATTGTTGATCTTTGCCTCATTCTCTTTTCTTGTTCTGACTCTATATGGAAAGTGTTGATGACATTCATAATATTTGGTTCCATATAATAAATACCCTCCAGCATCATTGAAAGACTCTCAACAAAATCCTATTAAAGAAAATAAAATATGTCAATGATCAGTCATTTATAAACAATTTAATGATCATTACAATAATACATTACACATAAATATAAATAAAGATACTTACAATGTTATTTGAAATGTTAGATTAGATTTCTTGATTTGTGGCATACTTGTACTTTCCGAGACGATATCTAACATGTTCATGTGACTTGGGCAATTTTGCAAGAACATAAACGATGCTTGAATTCGGCCCCAAACATATGTCTCGTTCTCTGCCTATCACCTCATATGATTCACCCAAATAAATCATACCACAGTATAGATAGAGATGTGTAGTATCATCGGATTCAACATCTTGAATATGCCATATACATTCAGTTTTATTTATTTCTCGTGAATTCATCCATTCAGAAACAATCTTTGGTGCACTTGATGGGCCAATTGGTCGACTTTTACTTCTGGTATGTTCGACGGTCTTCAAAACGTATCCACCTGCAACTTTAGATGATGAAATTGTTGCCTTTATTCCAAACATATTCACAGAGACCTTCCTTGATGTCATCTTCCCGAGAAACATATCTATATATATATA
>APFE031101856.1:12231-42295 GCA_000404065.3 Pinus taeda
AGAGCTTTGCAACCCTAATGGTCAGACAGCCATGAGATAAGCGGCGCCAGGAAGAACCACAAACTGCAGCAAGAGACAGACCCAGAAACCAAGAACCAGAACAAAATGACAGAGGAGGAGAGGAGGGCAAAGATCCCCTCCTATCAAGACGCGGCGGCAGGGGAAGGCAAGAACACCAATAATCAAGTGGGAGAAACAAGAAAACTAAGACCTATCCTTGGAGCACAATGGCAGGCGAGCAGCAGCGGCAAATGTTTACCATGTGCGACGGAGAAACCAAGATTGATAATCCCAATGAACAAACTGGAGCAATACAGAAGCTATATGAAAGACCACGCACTCATATGCAAGTCCATTGGAGTGTGGCCAACGGAAAAGGATCTCACCAAATGGATCCAACAAAAATGGCAACCCCGAGGCCACATCAAGCTAAAGCAAGGAGCAAGAGGCTTCTTCACAATAATATTCTCGAACCTGCAAGATAAAGAAAAAGTTTTTGAGAATGGCCCTTACTTCCATTATAATGCTGGATTGTTTATGAGATATTGGGAAGAATGTTATAACCCAGACAAGGAAAAATTCTTGGCAGCCCCAGTATGGGTTAGGTTATTTGGTCTTCCAATGGACTTTTGGGACCCAGAGATCCTAGAGGGCATAGGAAACATGATATGTAGTTTTTTCAAAATAGCAGAAACGACAGAAAAAGGAAGATACACTTCATATGCTAGAATATGTGTTTACATGAATACAGCTAAGCCTATTCCAGACACAGTTGAGCTAGAGTATCACGAAGAGGTCTGACAACAAACCCTCGACTATGAACATATTCCATTCAGATGCAGAAGATGTCACGAATATGGACATTTGTTTAAGGAATGCCCACTTAATATAGAAGAAGAGGAGCGCAAGAACATACAGCAGAGGGAAAACCAAGAAGATGAGGAAGGGTTTCAAGAAGTAAAAAGCAAAAGAAGACAAACAAGAGAGAATACCAGCAAAGGAAGGAAAGAAAACAAGCCCAACCAAACAATACAAATAGCTTTGAAGTCTTAAAGAAGAAGAAGAAGATAACGAGACCCAAAAAATGGACTATCAAGGGGGGAGGAAAGGAAAGCAGCACAAGCTAAGGCAAATCAAAACTCGGGAGGAAAGCGCAAAGCGAACTGACAGAGAAGGAGGAAAAGGAAGAGAGGGAGAAGATGGATAACGATATAATGGAAATAGACACAAGCAAAGGAGAAGAACTAAGTTTAGAAGAAGAGGTGTTGAGGAAACTACTAAATGAGTGGAGACACCTGGATGAAAGATTCATTCTAGAAGAAGAAAAAAGACTATACAGAGAAACATTTCAACAGTACCAAGCGAAAAGGGACAAGGGAATATGGAACTGGTAGAACAACTAGGCCTTCAACAGGACAACACTCAAGACCATCAGAGCAAAGCAAAAGGCGGAAAGAAAAGAGGTCGAAGAAACTTACAGGAATCGATACAGATCATGGGAGAAATGTTAGTGAATACAAGGAGGGTAGTACCGCTATCGGCAGTATTCTACCAAACCAACCAAGCACCCCAATGATAATTACATCTTGGAATATAAGAGGCCTTAATAGTAAAGGCAAACAGAGACACTTAGCGGAAAGGCTAAGAAAAGAAAAACCTCAACTAATGTTGATACAGGAAACAAAAATTTTAGGAAGGAAAATGGAGGAAATCCTAAATAAAATAAAACCGAAATATGAATTAATGTCCATAGATGTGAAAGGCAGTGCGGGAGGTATATCAATACTATGGAACCTTGTAGAGATTACGGTAGGCTACTAGATAGGCATGAAAAGAATACTCACTGGACGATTCCGGCTAATCAGAAACAGAAAATGGTTTCTAGTATCTGCAGTATATGGCCCTCATACCCTTGCGGAAAGAGGAAGCTTCCTCCTCCAACTACAACAGCTTGGAAAACTCCACGAGGAGAAGTTGTGGATGATAGAAGGGGACTTTAACTTGACAACATCAATAGAGGAGAAGAAAGGGGGTCTGCAAAGAGAAGAGCCAGAGATGGAGAGGTTGGAGAGGTTCATGGACATTCAAGCATAACTGAAACTGATAGATATCCCAACCATAAATGGAAAATATACGTGGAACAACCAAAGAGAAGGGAGGAGACAAATAGTATCCAGGTTGGACATATTCCTAGCAACAGAACACTTCATTGGAAAAGATATTTTCTATGAAGCAACAATCCTCCCGTGTCTAGGGTCAAACCATTGGCCCATCAAATTAGAAATAGCTATGAATCATCAGAACCAGAATAGACCCTTTAGGTTTGAGGCATTCTGGTTAAGAGATCCCACCTTTATCGATAAAATGAAGAATTGGTGGAAGGAGACTGAGAAGGGAATGGAAGGAAGAAACAAAATGCACACCCTCCAACTCATATTAAAGACTTAAAAGGAAGAATAAAGAAATGGAACAGAGAAGAATTTGGAAACATCCAGAAGGAAAAAGAAACACTCCAGATAAAGATGAAACAAATACAACAGAAAATCCTAGAGGAAGGAAGAAGTGAAGAGATCACAGAAGAGGAAGGAATGGTGCTAAATAAGCTGGAAGAAAGGAGAAAACAAGAGGAAACCCTTTGAAAACAAAAATCAAGAATCCAATGGCTAAAAGAAGGAGAAAGAAACATGAAATTCTTCCATAAAGCAATGGTACAGCATAGATAGCAAAATAGAATCTTCTCCCTAGGATCAACAAGGAAACATGCTAACTCAGAAAGATGAAATGGAGAATCTTCTAGTACAGCATTTTAAAGGGCTCCTGACAGAACCAATTATCAGAAGGGAGAACGACATTTGCAAAATCAGTCAACATATTCCCAAACTAGTAACTAGAGATCAGAATTTGGCTCTCCTAAGAGTCACAAGGAAAGCGGAGGTGGAAGAGGTAATCAAATAGATGGCAAAGAATAAAGCACGTGGGCCTAATGGATTCACTTCATAATTCTTTCAAGCTACGTGGAACTTCATGAATCAAGACATAGTGAATGTAGTAGAAAAATCCAGATGCACCAAAAGAATGCATCAGGCCCTGAACGCCACATTCTTGGCCCTGATACCAAAGACGGAGCACTTGAAAGAACCACAAGGATTCTGACCTATAGCACTCTGCAATGTTATATATAAAATCTTAGCCACAATAATGGTGAACCAACTGAAACCAATGCTACTTGGGTTGATATCCCAGGAGTAGACAAGGTTTGTTAAAGGCAAACAAATAATAGACGGCATAGTGGTAGCACAAGAAGCAATACATTCATTGAAAAATTCAAAAACCAAAGGGATGCTAATAAAATTAGACTTAGCAAAGCATATGACAGACTAAATTGGAGATACCTCCAAAAAATCCTAAAGGAATTCGGCTTCAATAACAGATGGATAAGTTGGGTAATGTCAATGATAACTACGCCAATTCTGTCAATACTACTAAATGGTTCACCCACAGAAGCTTTCAATGCGTCGAGAGGGCTCAGGCAAGACGACCCGCTATCTTCGTTCTTGTTTATCCTCGCAGCTGAAGGACTAGGTAGATTAATAAAAGCTAAAGTATACATCAACCAATTTAAGGGCCTAAGAATCAATGGAAATGATCTCCCTATAACCCACCAGCAATTTGTTGATGACATCATGCTATACAGATAGGCAATGCTCAAAGAAGCAAAATAAATAATGGAAATTCTCATAGATTTTACAAGTGCCTTTGAGACAGAGATAAGTAAAGAGAAATCAGATATTTATTTCTTCAATACCCCTACATCCTCCCAAGCCTTCCTGTATAGAACCATGGGATTTAGATTTGGGAATTTCCCTACAAAGTATTTAGGAATCCAGTTAAATGACCAGCGAAACAAAGTGGCCAACTAGAGAACCCTGATGGGAAAGATTCAACAAAGAATCCAAAACTAGACATTCAGGGCGCTGAATACCCCAAGTCGCATCATTCTACTAAAATTCGTGCTTCAATCCATCCCGATATACTAACTTACCAGTCAAGCTACCCCCAAAACAATTTTCCAAAAAATGGTAGACATGTTTAAAAAATTCTTATGGCAAGGGCCTAGCACGACAAAGAAATGGGCGCTCCTATCCTGGAGTTGGCTGAGAAAATCACTAAAAGGAGGAATCAGTCTTAGATATCCTTACATCCTGAATCAGGTAATGGGGGCAAAGTTATGGTGGAGATGGACACAGGGAGGGGAAGACCTGTGGAAAAAACTATGGGAGAGAAAATATGATATGCCTAGGTCCCTAGAAGGAAAGTTGAGAAGTCAATATGAGAAGAAAGGCTCTGCAATATGGAACCTGGCCAGTGCCAACATGGATCTGATCAGAGAGCACAACTTTTGGGAGGTCAAAGGAGGGGATAAAGCCAACTTCTAGGAAGAAGTGTGGAAATAGAGAGAAAAACTCATCCAGCAGCTGCAGCTCAAAGAGATCCACCAATTCACCAACTTATATGAGGGCGACACAGTACGAAATTACTCGTGGCCAGAACTAGAAGGACACTGGAGAAAGTGGAAACAACAAGAAAATTGGCCAGAAGCGCCAGAAACACCACAATGGGAAATCTATGAAAATGAAATGGAAAAAAGGAAAATAGCAATAAAAGAAGGGTCGGACACTCTAAGATGGGGCCATAGAATCAAAGGCATGTTCACAATAGAAAAAGGCTACCAAATAAAAGCAGGGCACAACAGACTCACAGAAACAAAACAAAAAAAAAAAAAAAGGAAAACATATGGAAAACAAGAACATGGCCAAAGGTAGTGCTTTTTACCTGGATCCTGAGCCATGGGAGAGTACTATCATGGGACCAACTGAGAAAGAAAGGAATGCAAGGCCCATCAAGATGTGCCCTCTGCAGAGAACAAGAAGAGACTATAGAGCACCTAACCAATGCCTGTAGAGTTAACGTAAACCTATGGCAACAACATCAACAATTATTTGAAATTAGCGACAGAAACATAAATAGCATGCAAACAACGATAGAGAACTAGAGGAAAAAACCTTACCAGAACACGATTCTCAACAAGGCATGGCGCCTCTCACTAGGCTTTATTCTGTGGAATATATGGAAAGAGCGAAACAGACTGATATTCAAGGAGGAAGGCAAAGAAAAAACAGAGATATGGAACCAAATTATCCAAAATATCCGAGAGACCATTCTAACCGAGAGATGGTTAGAGAAGGATTGGAAAACTAACCCAACAGAAACAAAAATAATGACTCGCCTGAACCTAGAGCCAAGCATGACACACAAACCAGCCAGGAAACACCAAAGCAACGAGGTGGAGGAGGTCAACCACTTCAGAAGACCCCAGAAGGGGTTCATCAAGTTAAATTTCGACGGGGTCGTGAAAGGGAACCCCGACGAGGTAGGGGCTAGTGGAGTATTTAGAGATGACAAGGGAAGGACCCTCAAAATCTATGCAATGGATTGTGGTAACGCTACAAACAATGAAGCAGAGCTTCATGCACTAAAAAAAGGGTTGGAAATCACAATAAGAGAGAAATACCAAAAAATAAAGGTTGAAGGAGACTCGAAAATGGAAATTGATATAGTTAAACAACTACAACAAGGAACCCAATGGGAGAAGATCAGTCGTAGCTAGAGAACCACTTGGATGGTGCAGGAGATTGGAAAACTCACAAAACAGATAGACTACATACTTCCCACCCATGTGAGAAGGAAAGGCAATGCACCAGCAAACAACCTGGCAAATTGGGGGAGCAATCATGGAGGGAGAACCCTGGACATAAACGAGGAAGAGCTATCCCATATGGAGGAGTTGGCAAACTTACGAAAAATCCTAAAACAAGATAGAGGAGGAGAGGGGAACCCCCGATCGGGGAACAACACAGGAAATCTAGAGGGATTGGGGAGATGTGACCGGGAAGGGAGAGGAAGATGACAAGTGGGGGAACGAACAGATGAGGGAAATGAAGTGAGAAAACAGGTAAGATGGAAAGTGACGAAGTAGGAAAGAGAAGGTACAACTCCCGATAGAATGAGGGCGGTGACAGATGGGAATGACAGCGAAGAGGGCAGGGCAGTGAGAAGGGGGGCGGGCAGAAGGATGTCAGCATGTGGCAGTACAAGGACAGCACGTACACGGCAAGAGCAGCCGGGAAAAAGTGCTGATTAATGAGAGGAGATGGCAGCCAGGATAGAGGGGTAGTATCCCGAGACGATGGCGTAGGGACCAGCGCAGGTAATAATGCTAGATAGGTGGCAGTAAAATCAAGAGACGGGAGGGGGAGGGGCATAAAACTTAAAAGAAATCAAGGCATTTCTAAATTCATGCAGATGATGGAGGTGAGAACTGGAGAGAGGAAAGGTGGTCGACGAGCTAAGATCTAGCATGTGGACGAAAGCGTCATCAGACTTGCAAGTCGGTATGTAGACTCTCTGCTCCCCAAACTCGTCAGGCCAAGGATAAATTTCAGTAGGAATATAGGAAGTTTGAGATGGATAAAGAATAAGTATGGCAAGAAGGAAACCAGAGCCTTCTACAACACTGATGTAGGAAAAATAGAAATGCCTGTTAAAACTTGGGGTAGGGAGATAAACTGGGAGGGACTCGAACAAAGGAAGGGAGAGGACTATACCCTGATAAAAGCTCGAAGTAAACCCAGACAGAGAGTGATAATATTCATCCTGATAGGAAATGATGGGAGGGATACAGACGACAACAAGGAAGCACCTCAAGGGGAAAAAACCCAAGGGAAATAGAGAACCAGGGAAGCAAGAAACCTGAGGGGGAGGTATCTAGCACCAGCACCCTGAGGAAAGACGTAGACAAACCAGGGAGACCCCAGGAAGGGAGGAATAGAAAACCGACCTTATCAGGGGAGGAACCCATGAGGATGGCCAAAACAGATAGGCTGAGAGCTGACTATTGCTGTGGTAGGAAAACAGTAAGAGATCCACAAGAGGATCGAACCTGTAACAAGGACAGGACTGGCGAATTTTCGCCAAAAATCCCGAAGGAAATAAACCCTAGAAACGGAAAGGAAAGGGGTAAATGGGAAATAGTTTTGATTTACTATTATAATACTAATAAATGCAATGGATCTTTGATAGGTCTCACCTCATATCTAGGATAGTACAGCGAGGAGAATAGAGACCAACAAGCCAAAGACAGTTACAGACAAGTAGGGAATAACATGGCCCCCAGGAGAGGCAAGAGAGAAAACAAGAAGGAAGAAGGAACAAGCGAGTAAGAGGGAGGAAGCCAGGCAGTGAACACATGAAAACTCTTATTGACGCTTATATGGTAGGGAACTCGCTAGACATCAGAGCCCAAATTGTCGGTTGGGAGAGACAACTGAATGGCAGCATCAAGAACCAGGACATCCCCATGGAGGAGTGGGAAAGTATGGTTCCGAATCCAGGGAATTCTTGTGGTCATCACTCCCTATTCAAGCAAAATATACAACAATATTGGGTCATGAAGAATGTGGTGGCACGGGCCATGACCCTAAACCGAGAACAAGCAAGGGGAGACAGAATAGAGGCACAGGAGAAAAACAAGGAAAAGGATCCAGTCAGGGTCGAACTACTCAGGCAAATAGCAACAGTTCAAATCCAGACCTACAGAAATAACTTGGACTTGGGAAGAAATGAGTAGACACTAAAGGATATGAAGTGGAGAATTGAATAGAGGAGCGAGATGCCCGGCTCCAGTGCCAAAGCGCCAGCCCCAATAATATCCTCGGATGAGGAATGATGCAGTGGTCCATCTCAAATCTAATAAATTTTGATGAAATGCATTCACTTGTTTATTTTGTTTTACAGAAGTAGTAGTATAGACAAGCAAAACGATGTTGCTAGATGGATAGAAAAAAACCTTTTTAAATTTTGGACAATTTTTAATGCAAACGGGTGGCTAACTGGTTTCCTTCGGGCAGGTAAGCCCCCTGGAACAAATGGAAATATATGATTTTGGAAGAGTATTATAAATAGAAGAAGCACCGCCAAGTTTACAAACAAAAATAATAATAATACTAATTATAAAATTTTATAAATTAAATTTTAAAAAAATTAGAAATTTTTTGTTTTAATTTTTTATTAATTTATTTTTTATTAATTAAAATTTTTTATTTTATATATTAAATAAAAAAAAAACAAAACAAAACAAAACAAAACAAAAAAAAAAACAAAAAAAACAAAACAAAAACAAACAAAAAACAAAAACAAAAACAAAACAAAAACAAAAAAACAAAAACAAAAAAAAAAACAAAAAACAAAACAAAACAAAATCTTTTTGGGCCCGCCTTTGGCCGCTGGCCGGGGGCCCGGGCGGGCGGAGGGAGCTGCACGGAATCGACATGCGAACCTTTGGTCGTTGGTCGAGGGCTCGAGCAGGTAGAGAGGGCTACGTGCTGCTCCCCTCCGCCCGCCCGGCCCTGGCCAAAGCCAAAGGGTCGGGCCAAAAAATTAATATTTTTTTTATTTAAAAAACAAAACAAAATAAATCAAATATATTTTTTTATTTTTTTATTTTAAGAAATTAAAAAAAAAAATTAATTAACAAATAAAAAACAATAAGAAAACAAATTTAAATTTTTAAATAATAATAAAAAAAAATTAATTAATAAAACAAATATAATTTATTTTTTTAACTATAACAGTTATATTAATTATTTAAAACCAGTTGGGCTGAAACCAAAACAACCATCAATACAATATTCAGGATTCTTTTTAGTTGCAACTCTCATTTTCCTTACATAGATGTAGATTTACTCTAGATTACGGGATCGGGTTCCATGTTGGTTCTTCATCATTTTTTCTCAAGTTCCTTGTGGCAGGAGGCATGCCAGGTTTTCTTTTGCATCTGCTTCCTTATTTGAGCCCCGTAGAATATGGAAAAGGAGATAGGAAGAGAAGTCTTGGAGCACATATCTCAGCCTTTGAAGTGTCTTGTTGAGCGCCGGATTGCCGAAGTGGTCCTCCGAATTTAATATCTTTATCAAAATTTTTGAGTCCCCGAAGACTTGTATTTCCTTAATGCCATTTTCACGTGCTATCTGACAGGCTTTTAGCAACCCAAGAATTTCTGCCTGGTTGTTGGTTCTCTGTCCAAGTCCCCAGCTGAAGCTATCTTCATGAATACCCTCCGGGGAGTAGATCACTCTGCCTACTCATGTTGTCCCTGGATTGCCTTTGGAGGGACCATCAAAAAAGATTGTTGTTTTACCCTGTTTCCTCCACCAAGCTTGAAAATCTGCGTATGTTTCTCGTAGTCTCCATACAAGAGGTTTACTGGGGCAAGTGGTGTTGTTTATCATGTCTCAAAATATATAAGTTCGCATCCATTTTTTTCTTCTGGGAGAAGCATGTTATCGTTTTTAATGGGACGATTAGCCACAGTCTCGAGGAGTAATGCTTTTGCTTTTGTTGCCACCTTCAAAGGGGAGTTCACAATGATGTTGAAAATCTGGTCATTTCTAGCGAGCCATATTTTCCAGCAGACATATTTAGGTACTGCTTTCTAGATTTTGTTCCATGTTGTCTTTCTTTGGGTCATGTGGGGGTAACGCATTCTCCAGGTGCTAAAAAGGTTAGCTACTTTGAATTGCGATGGGGCCGAGACATTGGGGCCTTGCAGGATGCAGTCCCAGACTTCTTGAGCAAAAGAGCAGTCCATAAACACATGCTCCATGGTTTCCTGGGCTTTGCAGCAGAGAGAACACCAATGTGGCCCATGAATACCTCTTTTAGTCAGATTGTCTCCAGTTAGCACTTTCCCATGCATTAATACCCAAGTGAAGAAATTTATTTTGGGGAGACTAAGAGGGTCCCAGACTTGTTTCCACACAGATGCAGTGTGGCCCGAAGCTTGTTGTAGTTGAAGAGAGGAAAAACCATGCCTTGTGTTGTACATTCAGGTCTTTTCCCATCCCCATTTGTCTGTCAAATGCATGTGAGCCAGTGCCAGTCCCATTAAGACTTCTTCCAGGAGGGTCTTCTGACTGTGCATTTGATCTGGAACTCGAGGGATTTCCCAAGTTTGCCATTTTCCAGAGTCGTCCCATGTCGAGATATCTGCCAAGGTGAGGACTCCTCACTAAATTAACCAGTTCCTGATTTCTTTGATTGCTTCATTTTTGCTCAAAGGCGACTATCCCACTATGTTGTCTTGACAAAGTATCGTGTTTTTTCCATTGCCAGGAATGTGATACAAGTTCTTTTGGAAGAAATTTATCCCCCGGCGGCAGAGATGCCATATCGATGTCCCTTTGATGTTGTTATCTATCTGTATGTTCCTTAGCGATGAGCCTTTTAGATATTTTTTCCTTATGACCTGACTAACAAGGTGTTTGTTGTTTGAGAAGAGGGTCCACAATATTTTACCTCCAAGAGCCAGATTGGCAAGGCCTGGATCTCTTATTTGCAGGCCTCCTTCAGATATGGGGTGTTTAACTGTATCCCAATTCACTAGATGGAATTTTCTTTGGTTTCCTCTTCCTCCTCTCCACAAAAAATCCCTGATAAGTCTGGAGATATGTTCCTTGATCCTCTTTGGAGCCAGAAGAAAGGAAGCCTGATAAATAGGCAGGGAGGATATTACAGATTTTTTATAAGGATGAGTTTGCCAACATTGGTGAGCCATTGACCTCCCCTAACTGTAATCTTGGACTTAATTTTTCTTATTACCTCTTTCCACAGCAATAATTTGTTAAGGCCCAGGGTTATTGGTAACCCGAGATATTTGATTTTATCCCAAGAAGCGAATCCCAAAAAGCCTAAGGAGAGGGCTATTCTCTGAATTGCTTGTTGATCCACATTCCACCCATATATTGCGCTTTTCCTTTTATTTATAAGAGCTCCTGATATGCTGCAGAATTTTTGAAGAATTCCATTGTAAACTTTGGCTATCTTGATGGAGGCTCTGCCCAAAAGAAGAGTGTCATCTGCAAATAGAGCATGATTGAGAAGCTCTAGCCCTTTCATCAACCTAACTCCTGGAGTTGTCCCTGCTTTCTTTTCAGCTATCAATTTTCTACTTAGCGAGTCTGCTATTAGAATGAACAAAAAAGGGGAGAGGGGGTAGCCTTTCCTTATTCCCCTCAAGGCTTGGAAATAGTTTGCTGGCTTGCCATTAACTAAAGGAGCTATCCATGGCTTTTCAATATAATCTTTAATAAAATTGACAAATTTAGAGTTGAAACCAAAGGAAAGGAGGACTTTGTACAAGAAAGAAATATTTACCCAGTCGAATGTGTTTGGCATGTCTAACTTTATGAGCATACCTTGCTCCTGCCAAAGATAACTGGAATGTATGACTTCTTGTACCTGTATTACATTGTCTAATATATGTCTCCCTTTGACAAAGCCACCTTGGGTGGGAGAAATGGGTTTCCCAAGCAGTGGCTTGATTTTGTTTGCCAGCAGTTTTGTCAAGATTTTGTATGATGCATTGCAGAGCGATATTGACCTAAACCTATCAAAAGTGCTCGGATTCACGTCTTTTGGAATTAATGCAAGGAAGGTAGAGTTAGTACTGCCTCCCACTTTGGATTTTTGATGAAAAGATTTAATCATCCTCAGAAGATCAACTTTTATTATTTCCCAGCCGATTCTATAAAAATGAATTGAGAATCCATCAAGTCCTGGTGCCTTATCTGGTTCCATGGACCATATTACTTTACAGATTCCTTCCTCGAAGAAAGGTTTTGGAAGACTAGTGTTTTCCTCCTTCCTTACCAAAGATGGAAAGTGGGAAAGAAATTCAGAGGTGACTTCTTCACTCCCATTCCCTTCCTCTTTATACAGATTCTAGAAATGATCTTCTGCTACCTTTTTTAGTTGTTCTTGTCCTTTGAGCACAGTCCCATCTGAGAAAGTGATTTCAGAGATATGGTTTCAAGATAGCTAGGCTCTATATTGCCTATGGAAGAAAGAGGTATTTCAATCTCCAGCTTTAATCCACAGGCTACGAGACTTGAGCATCCAAGTCTCTTATTCATGGCAGAAAGCGCGAAATGATTTGATTTGGGCAACTTATTCATTTTCTAAATCTGTAGTAGAGATCTCCTTACTTTCAAAATCCATTTGCAAATCTGATAAAAATTGAACTCTCTCCTTCCTGTTGTCAGTAAGAGAATTTGAGGGTTCTTTAATCCATTTTTCAGGGCTCTCTTGGTTATTTTTAATTTCTGCTCCCACACGAAGCTAGGAGATCCTATCATAAGTATGGACCATGCCTCCATAACAATTTCCATGAACCCTTCTTTCCCTGACCAAATCGGGTTGAATCTAAAGGGGATAGGGCTCAAATTTTCTTCCTCTTCCAGCTGTAAGAGAATAGGTTTATGATCTGAGGCCAGCTTTGGGAGAATTTTCGAGGATATCATTCTTTTTCCTAGCAACAAAGAGCTCTGCACTAGGAAGCGATCTAGGCGAGCAGAGATGTGTTCTACCCCAGCTCTATTGTTTGTCCAGGTGTAAAGACCTTTCTTCGGTTTGAAGTCCAAAAAATCCCAATGAAGTATCAGCTCCTCTACTAATGGAAGCATTTGGTCCCTGCCACTATTTCCACCTCTCTTTTATTTTGGATCAAGGACGAGGTTGAGATCTCCATCCACTATTATATTCTGAGGGGAGTAAATGTCTAAGAAATCAGGCAAGGTCTGCCAACATTCTTTCTTCTCTGTAAGGTGGACTGGAACATAAAGGTTGAAGAGTGAGAAGGAGAGTTTATTAGAGAGGTGCTGAAGTTCGGTGAATATCCAATGTTGGGTCTCAAAGGAGCTTTCTAGTTGATACTTGTCGTCTGACCACAAAGTTGCTAGGCCACCAAAGGTACCTCTCGCACTAATGGTCTTTCTTGCATTTTTCCCCATTTTAATTTGTTGATCTCAAGAAGGGTTTCGCCTTCAATATTAGTCTCTTGGAGCATGAGGATCTCAAGAGTTTCTATTTTCAGCAGATCTTTGACTGCTTCAGCTTTCGAAGGGTTCCCCAAGCCTCTACAATTCCAAGAGACTAGTTTCATTATTTAACAAAATTGAAGTGAGTTGATCACCCCTTAGAGGGCCTCGTTCTGGTGTTTATCCTAATAGACATTTCATTGGTGGATTGGCTACCTTGCATTTTTTGCCTCAACGCTTCTTCTTCCCTGGCTTCCTTATGAGATTTCCTTCCAACTCTTTTAGAGGGTCTCTCGAATGTCTCGTCTTCTAATGACCCAGAGGTTTCTGAGGGTTTTTTTCCTTGTTATTTCTACATATGTGGGTGAGGAGGAGGTTCATGCTGGGGAGAAGGCCTGGAAATTGACGTCCTACAAGACGTATTTTAAGTTTTAGCACGTATTTTACAATTGGTGAAAAATTTTGCACGTCAAATCTGACGTCTAAAATATATTGGGGTCCCATCATTCTGACGTTTAATTAAAAATCCAAACCGTAAAAATCTATTGTACCGAAATTTACTAATCCCTAAAATTATTTATTATAACTAAGGTTGAGTTTTCAAAAATCTAATCATGGGTGATCTAATCAGATTGCTCTGTACCTATGGAGTCAAGATCTAGTTGTTGAGAATTAATGGAACATTATGGGCATTGGGCAATGGGGACTACAGGACTATGGCACGTGGCACAGCTGGCTAGTGTGCTATATTCTTTCAAGCTCTGGTTGTTGATGACATAATTTAATGATCTATTTACTAGCATTGGATTTCACTCTCTTGCGAAACAACTTTAGAATTTATCAAGGTCCAATTACCACTTTCGCCTTTAGAATTTACCAGGGTCCACTTAGTCCACTTACCACTTTTGCCTTTAAAATTTACCAGGGTCCAGTTACCACTTTCGCCTTTATAACTTACTATGTGTTTTATGGTCTTACATTTTCCTCTGTGATTTCTCTTTCTTGCTAATTGGGAAAAGCAATAACATCCCTGCAATCTTTTAATTTACCCTACTTCATTGTTGAATTCGTTTTTACCCTATTGCAGCGTTGAGTGTTGAATTTGTTAGCCTGTGAATATGGCATGCTTAAAAACTACTAGACTGGTGGTATTAGCCTATGAGGTATGTACTCTTTATTTACTTATGCCATTAGTTTATTGTAAAACTGAAAAAATAAAAATAAAAAATAAAAAAATAAAAAATAAAAAATAAAAAAAATTAAATTAAATAAATTAAATTAAATAAAATAAAATAAAATAAAATAAAAATAAAAATAAAAATAAAAATAAAAAAATATAATAATAATAAATAAATAAATTTAAATTTAAATAAATAATTAAATAATAAAAAAAAAATAATAATAATAATAATAATTACTTACAAGTTATGCAAAATTTGATATGGTATACAGCCCTCGGGAAATTTTGAAGTAAATTAAGGCATGGTTGCTTTTGATTTTGTTTTCATCCTACTGCAGTGTTGAATTTCTTAGCCTCTAAATATGGCATGCTTTCTCGTTCTAAACTGCTAGACTGGTGGTATCAGCCTATGAGGTATGTACTCTTTATTTACTTATGTCATTAGTTTATTGTAAAACCTGAAAAATACTTACGAGTTATGTAAAATTTGATATGGTATATAACCCCTCATGAAATTTTGAAGTAAATTAAGGCATGGTTGCTTTTGAATTCGTTTTTACCCGAAGTAAATTAAGGGGTGGTTGCTTTTGAATTTGTTTTTACTCTAATGCAGTGTTGAATTTGTTAGCCTCTGAATATGGCATGCTTTCTCATTCAAAACTGCTAGACTGGTGGTATAAGCCTATGAGGTATGTACTCTTTATTTATTGTTAAACCCGAAAGATACTTACAAGTTATGTCAAATTCGATATGGTATACAGTCCCTGAGGAAATTTTGAAGTAAACTAAGCCGTGGTTGCTTTATTTATTTATGTAGTTACTTACTGTAAAACCTGAAAAATACTTACAAGTTATATGTATATTTTGATATGGTATATAGCCCTTCACAAAATTTTGAAGTAAATTAAGGTGTGATTTCTTCCAACCAACTTAGGGAGCAGCTCAAACTCAGTTGGTAGCACAATAAACCCTCAAATTCAAGAAAAAAAGTGTGTATTTTATTTTTTGTATTCTAATCTATTATGTGTTTTATGGTTTTATGTTATTTGGTATTTTGAATTTTTGAAATTGCAGTGGATAAGAGGTTTAATGTTATTTGGTAGTTTTCTGGAATGGGAATTTGAAGATTTTGAATTTACAGGGGCTGAAATTTACAAGGGCGTGACTTTAAAATTGAAATTTAAAACCATTCATTATCATTTATCATCGTATAATGTGATCTGAAATTTCTATCTGAAAGCTTATCCTTTCTATATTTACAAGGACATGACTTCAAAATTCAAAACCATTCATTATCATTCATCATCTTATAATGTAATCTAAAATTCCTATCCCAAAGTTTATCATTTCTATGATTTTAAGATTCTAAAAACATTCTGCAAGAATATTCATTTATTTATTAACTCATAAAATTATATTAGTAAAATTTAGAACCGTGATCTTATAAGGGAGATGAAAATTATCTATCCTAAAGCTTATCGTTTCTGTGACTTTAAGATTTTGAAAATGTTCGCCATGAATATTAGTTTTATTTATTAACTCATAAAATTGTATTAATAAAATTTAGAACTGCGAGAGTGTCATTTCAAATTTTCATGTCCAATTTTAAATAGTTTGAAATGAATATAAATTTATTTTATAATTAGATGTGATGGTATAACTTTACGTGATTATGGATTTGCATGTGAAGGCCGTTGAGGTTGTTGAATTGAGTTATATATAATAGTTAAATTTTATTTAACAATTTCTATTGTTTTAAATGCAATTGTTAATCCCTTGTTTTTTAACATTTAATATTTTTTTAACAGATATTTTTTTAGGTAATGGGTTTAACAATAATTAATCTTTTTTAGGCAATAAATAAATATCCATTATTAGAAAGTATTAACTTGGCCAATTTGTATGATTTAATGAACTTTAATTTTCATATGTATTTTTTATATAGGTGATTACAAATCTACATATGTCTCAAAAGAGAAAACTACAAGCTACAATTGGGGAAATGTATGGATGGAAAAAAGGGAAAACTTCCAAGACTCGAAACAATTTAGAAACATATGAAGAAACCCATAATGCTGATGTGGAACAACAATTACATGAAATTTTTGGAAGTTCTTCTGATCATGATCTAGATGAAGAAACAAATGAAGTTGAAGAAAAAGTTGCTAATAATTCAAAAATGAAAGTGCAAACAAACATAGAATTAATTCTTGATTATTACATAGAAGAGTTCAATGCAGGAAGATCCAATGCTACTAGTTTAGTGTATTAGTATGAAAGGTGGTTTATTGGTGTAAAACGTAAAATGAAGGGCATGTAAAATGTAAAAATGTGATGAAATTTTCATTTGACGGGCAAAGGGAATTTGAAATTCCAGGCCTGCTAGGGAGTCAAGTTGAGTTACTTCTATGTTCTTATTTTCTGCTTCAAGTGAGGGGTCTTGTCGTTCAATATCCTCTGTCTCTGTTTCTGGAATTTCGATTGAAGTGTTGAGGGTTTCGAATGGGTTTATTGAGGCTGTTGTCTTTGGTTGTTCTCCTCTTCCTTTTGTTTGAACCATTCCTGTTAAGGGGGTTTCAGACTCCATTGGTACCTCTTTCCCTTTATTCCTGCTACTCACCTTGGCTTGGATTGTTTTCTACACCTGGATCCATTTTTCTCCTTTCGACTTCTATAGATCTTCCTCCTCCTTTTTTTTTGCAATATCTTGCGAAATGCCCATATTCATGACAATTTCTGCATTTGAATGGTAGTAGCTCGTCGTCTAACTCTTGGATATAAGACCAATCTACTATTGTTAACTTTATGGATTTAGGTAACCCTATTTCCAAGTCGACTTCGACGCATATTCTTGCACATGAATACTGATCCCTTCTATCTGCTCTGTTTATGTATTTTCCCAGGGTGTTACCAATTGTTTCTAGTGACTTCGGGTTCCAGCAGTGCAGTGGAAGATGAGGGAGGCGTACCCACACTGGAACTACTGACAACACATCTTATGTCAGATAGAAGTTTGGTGACCATGAGTTTAGATACAGACCCTGAGGTCCCATGAAATATGGTCCATTCCTAAATATGAGATTTCTGCCTTCTACTGAATCAAAAACAAAGACAAATAGCCCTTACCAACCAAGAAGCTTCTGATGCATTCCTTTACTAGTGGTCACGAGTTCCTCTGTAGCCACGCCTCGACAGCCTTGGGGGAAGGTCATAGCCTTATAAATTGACATATGAGCCCTGTTTCAGCTAAGTTCAAAGAAAATCTGCAAGAATCTTCAACGGGCAGGGCGACTGTGGGGATGTTGTCGAGTTTCTTTACAAACTTTCGATGAGTTTCCCTTGCTGGGAATTTACTACTGTCGCCGATCAGCTTCCTGAACGCAAGGATCTATGATGGAGGAGGCGAAGGAGGAGGGGCCTCAGGGCTCCCTCCTAGGGCCATTGTGTTAGAGGGAGTACTGTACTAGGGGTTGTTGCTGGGCGCGCGAATTGTCTCCAGCCGTGATCGTTCCAAAAACCTATGCTGATATGGTGATCTTGGAAAGCTTCTCTTACAACATAAACAAATATAAAATTATAATTATAATTTTTAATAATGAAATTAAATAACACCAAATTTTTTTAGAAAACTATAATTATAATTTAAAATAAATAAACAATAATTAAAAAATAAAAATAAAATTTATGTAAAAATTAAAAAATAAAAAAAAACAGAATACTTATAAAAATAAAAATTATAATTTTAGTTTAAGAAAAAAACAAAAACAAATCAAATAAGATTGTTTTTTTTAATATTAAATCAAAATCAAAATAAATTTTAAAAACAAAATAAATATTTTTATAAAATTATTATTTGAATATTAAAAAAAACAACCAACATAAAAAAAAAATAAATAATAAATAATAATTAATAAATAAATAAAATAAAATAAAAATATGTGTTTTTAAATTAATTGTTAATTAAAATTTCCTAATATTTTCCAAAAATATAATATTTTAATTTAAGCAATTAATATTAAAAATTAACAAACAAATAATAATTAAAATAATAATAATTTATTAATTATGGTTTAATAATATAGTTTTTAATTAAAAGAAATTAAAAATCAACAAAATATATAAGAAAAAATTAAATGTATTTTTTGGATTTTAATTGAACAATTTTTTTTAATTTTTGTTTTCCATGCATAATTTTAATGTTCCCCAATGAAATTAAACAAAAAATAATAATAATAAATAATAATAACACCCATTTTTCATTTCAAAAGCCTAAAAATTAAAAAATTCTTTTTTTTCTCCTAAAAATCCTACAAATTTGAATTTTCTTTTTTCATTTTAAAAATATTTTTTTTAAAAAATGTTTTTTTATGTGGTTTTTCTCGTAAAAACACCAAATTTCCTCAAATTCATCTATAAATAGTCGAGATATAAACAAAACTAACCTTTAAAATGCGTAAGACTCATGTTGATTGTAAAACTCCCGGGGAATGTGCTATCTATGACAATGCAGCTCTTTCGTAGCTCCTCCGCAAAATCGCTCCAAACTTTTTAGCAAGACCCAGAAGACTTGATGTGATGTGATGAATAGAAACGATGAATTTTATTTTATAGCGATGATTGTGGGAATGATTTTTTGTTTCTTGAATGTGGGATTAAACTTAAAATTAAAATAAATAATTTATAGTTAATATTGTAGCTTTAGGTTAGTTTACATTCATTATGGGATAAAAAAAATAAATGTATAAAATATAAAAATTAATTTACTTACATAGTCGACGTTAAATAATTAAATACAAAATAATATTTTGAGTTTCTATCAATATTTTGAATAGAAACTAGGGTGAAATTTTCCAAAACCAAAAGTTTAGTAATATGTTTTCAAATAAATTAGAGATGAAAATTTGGGAGGGAAAAAATTTAAAATGAAATTTTTGGAGGGAAAATGTTCAACGAAAGTTTTTGGGGGCAAACTTTGGAGGGAAAATGTTTAGCAAAAGTTTTTGGGAACAAACTTTGGAGGGAAAATTTTCAGCGAAAAATTTTGGGGGAAAACTTTAGAGATAAATTCTCAATCTCTAAGTTATAAATTGTCATTGGGAGAGAGTGCATTTGTATCATTCGACATCTTCTGGTTGAAGGTCATGGATTCTTCTGATAGTGAAGTTTTTCTTTCTTCAGCATCGACATCTTCGTCATGCAACAACTCTATTCATTTTGATGAATGTACTAGGAATTTTTTCACTATGAATAGAAAGACATTTTCCACTTGGTCTTAATCCTGAGGATGATGAGAGAAACATTGATGAAGGGTAGCAAAAAGAATTTCCTGTGAATAGAGAGTCAATTTTTCCACTTCTTCCTAATCCTAAGGATTATGAGAGCACCACTAATGAAGAAGGGGATGAAGAATTTCCAAAATCAAAGTTTCCACATAGTCCTAATCCTAAGGATTATGAGAGCGGCACTTATGAAGGGGGTGATGAAGAATTTCCCAAGTCAAAGTTTCCACTTCCTCCTAATCATAGGGATTATGAGAGCACCATTGATGAAGGGGGCGATAAAGAATTTGCAGAGTCAAAGTTTCCACTTCCTCCTAATCCTAAGGATTATGAGAGCAGCACTGATGAAGGGGGGGATGAAGAATTTGCATATTCAAAGTTTCCACATAGTCCTAATCCTAAGGATTATGAGAGCAACACTGATGAAGGGGGGGATGAAGAATTTACTGAGTCAAAGTTTCCACATATTCCTAATCATAAGGATTATGAGAGAGGCATTGATGAAGGGGGGGATGAAGAATTTGCAGAGTCAAAGTTTCCACATATTCCTAATCCTAAGGATTATGAAAGCACCACTGATGAAGGGGGGGATGAAGAATTTGCAGAGTCAAAGTTTCCACATATTCATAATCCTAAGGATTATGAGAGCACCATTGATGAAGGGGAGAGCAAGGATGAACAATTTCCAGTAAATAGAGATTCAAAGTTTCCACGTAGTCCTAATCCTAAGGAATATGAGAGCACCACTGACACAGGGGAGGATGAAGAATTTCATTAAATAGAAATTCAAAGTTTCCACTTGTTCCTAATCCCAAGGATTATGAAACCACCACTGATTAAGGGGAGGATGAAGAATTTCGTGCAAATGATAAATTTGACTATGAATAGAGAGTCATATTTTCCACTTAGTCATAATCCTAAGGATTATGCGAGCACAGGTGATGAAGGGGAGGATGAAGAGTTTCTTACAAACAATAATTTTAGAGGCACAAATGTCAATAATTTCTCTAAGTGAGTGTTTCAAAGGTAGTTGTGGTGATGATGAATTGAGTCCTCCAAGGGAGGTTTTCAAAAGCAGGGATGAAGATGGTGAAGAATTTCGTCTCAGTCAAGATTTCAAAAGCGCAGATGTTGGTAGTGAATAATTTCCTTCACGTGAGGATGGTAATAAATATTTTCCAAGCAATGATGGTGATGATTTTTTTATCTATCTTCATCAATATAATATTCCTCCTACTGATGATGAAAATGTTTTTGTAGATAATAATGAAATGGGGGAGACGTTGCAAGCAAATATTGTATCTAGGAGTAGGAGCAGGCCTTTTCATATCATTCCAAAATATTCCAGTTATACAAGGGATAGGATAGAATATTTCACAAGTAGAAGTTCTATCAGTGATCTGATTTCAAGTGAATGTTGTCGAAAAGATTGCTTGAAACATATGGATTTCAAGTTTGCTATGGAGCAAAGGAAGAAACATTTTTCAATGAATAAAAGCATGCAAAATTCATTTTTAGTGGGTTGCATGCAATCTACACTGGCAGGTTATGATTATCATATTGGGAATGTATTGATATGTAGAAAGGATTTCAAAATGTTGCATTTAGTTCGTAATTTTCGTTTGTCAAGAATCCAAAACAGACAAGAAAAAGACCCTACATACTATTTAGAAGTACGTTATAAAAGAGAGGTTTGACCATCAGCAATTACTGCAATGTCATGGATGAAAGACTTATTTTCACAGCATGGAGAGTGTATGCCAAATAAAGACACAATACATACTCCAGATAATTTCTACAACTTATATAGAGAATATGTAGAAGGTGTTGAAGGAGATGGTAATTTTATCACATATTCATATTTTACAAGGATATGGAGGAACGAATTCAACAATGTTCGTATTCCTAAGAAGACAAAGATGGGGATTTGCAGTACATGTGCTTCTCTTAAATAAAAAAAAAAAAAGAGATAAATTTCAAGGGGCAGAAAGAGGTATGCATTCATAATATTAATTTTTAAAATTGGATAGTTATTAACTATGAAAATACATTTATTAATAGATTTCTTTTATTTTATGTGTAGATTCCATTATCAAAGCACTTCAAGAGCATCGCAATTAGCAAACAAGTGAAAGAAAAAAATTGTATAAACATAGAAAAAAATGTTATGATAATCTAAATAAATATTTAGGTTTGATAATTGATGGTATGGACCAAAAGAAAACAATTCTGCACATTTTGTCCGCACACCAAAAAATCTACAGGAAGAAAATTTTATTCAGTTTCACTTGGTTGGTTGTATGGTCTTTAATGGGAAGATGTTGCCAAGGGCTTACTTCACAGCTCCAAATATTCATAATGATGCAAATCTTACCATAACTATAATCCAAGATGTGCTTTCTCATTGGTCTGGTATTCTTCCTGAAGTTTTGTATTTGCAATTGGACAACACAAGCCGTGAAAATAAAAATCAAGTTCTTTTTGGATATCTAAATATGGTTGTTCAATTGAGAATTTTTAAAAAGGTAAAAGTTGGTTTCCTTCTTGTTGGGCACACTCATGACCATATTGATCAGATGTTTAGTCGTTTTTCAGTAACATTGAGGAGGAAGAATGTTGGGAGCCTTCCATCATTAATTGAATATATTAAGAAAGCATACATTCCAGAGTCGGTTTCTCATGCGCTAGAGGAAACTATTGACATGCGAAGGTTTATTTTGGGATCGCATGGTGAAAATAAATGAATTGAACAACTTAATGACATTATCTTCTAGCATCAATTTCGTACCAAAAAAATTGATGGAAAAACGCTTATATTGTTAGCCTTACTCTCTTAAAAACAATTATAAATCCAAATAAAATAATTACTTACATTAAATCATAAGAGTTAGTTCCTCAAACTAGGGAGTTTAGTTAGGAGGAGAGATTCTCTCCAACTAGTTCTCCTAAGTTAGTGTGTAGTTGAGAAACTATCTCAATCAAAGGTGTCTAAGATAGCACTCACTATATTGAGACACTGTCTCTCATCTATTTATTTGTAACACTACATTCAATTATTTTAATGAGTGAGAGAATACCTGAGGAAGCATGAGGCTTCAGCCTTTTCCGCCATTATTTGGTGTCTGGTTTATTATGTGTGTTTTATATATTTGTCTGAGTTAATTTCATTTTCAATATGTGGTATCATAGCTGCAGTGAGATTAGGTCGAGTGCTCAATTTTGTTGAGTGAACCCTTGTCAGTGTTGTGGAGCATTGTGGTAAAGCGCTAGAGAAAAGGTCCCATTTCAGTGAACATTGAATGGGAACCGGCATCACACAACCCTGCAGACTTGTGCAAAAGCCAAAGAGTATAGGACGTGGTGTGGTCAGGAGTCTAATCGCTCACTTCAGATTTCTGCAATTTTTCTTTTGAAGGGAAAGAATTATGTTCGTTATGCTTTGGCATGTGTTTACATGAATGGTTATTTAGTAAGTAAAAATATCACTTCACTGTATCGATTGTTGTTTATTTGATAGGCTTTCATTTTTCTGAACAATCTGCGTATATGAGGATAATATGAGTATATAGAACACTAAAAAGTTGTGACTTGTATAATTACACCTCATCGCATCTGAGAAATATCTAAATTTTTTTAAAGCCCGATCTCTGGCAATCCATCTAATAGACTTAGATAAAATCCACATCCAACCATTGCAGTCGCACCGCTCCTAGCAGAACTTGTCAAATTCTTTGATACTATCTGCTTACAATCTAAATTGCATTGGGTCTACGATAGACCATCTCTAGATTTGATGTGTTGAAAAGGAGCGTACTATGATTGTTGGGCCTGTGGAGAACTTGTAACAGCCAAAAATATCTACGCAGAAGAGATCAAGGGCGTAGAGGAGTGTGTGTCGATTGAATCCATTTGAATCTGGTTTTCTGTGGCCTTTTTTTATTCCATTGAAAAGACAGCCATACTCTTTGATCCAAATGACTCTCCTGAAATGTTCAAATCGACTCGCAAAGAACCTTCCTGACTGCTTCTGTGGAGGACTCGTGGTGTGAAGGACACCTGAACATTACCCTACTGTTGGCGTTGCTTCTTCCAATTAGTGCCCTTTGTCATACGGTGAAGAACGTTGCTACTTCTAATTTCGTCTTACGTTGAATTATTACCCAACAGTAGTGAATGGATGGGCGAATGGATCTGCTTCTGCTGAAGTTGCCGATGGAGACTTGCCCAGTGTCATGACTTGAACCATAGAATCATTGACATATTCGACAGCTCTATGAGCGAAGACAACGAGAATGAACCAGTCGAATGGCAAGCTTCAACGACCCCAACAATAATCTATGTCGACTCAGCCTTAACGTGAGTCCCTGACTACATAATTGCAACATAGCAGTGGTTCCGGCCCTTATGTAATAGCATAATCTGTAATCGACCATTATTGTGATGGTAGCTAACGGACATTAGTAAATCAGGATTTTGATGAGGGGTGGATTGCAGCTCTGTCATATTGTAGCAATTTGAAGACCCTTAGGCTGAAAATTGCAAGAGAATAGACACTAATCCTGGTCCAGTCAAGCATTTAGGTTTTTGTCCGGCACTTGAATGACTTCAGCTTATTCGTCGCAACTTACGAGATAAGGTTGCTTTTGTTGCCTTAGTTCTGGTCTGCGTAGCGGTTAAAAGAGATTTTTTAAGAGCACTTCAGAGGTGAGATTTTCCTTTTTGTTCCTTAAACACTGACCATATGATTTGGTATGAAGACAATGTATCTGTGATTCTTTGGAAGTTGAATGGCTGGCAAGGGATGATCTCCAATTAAGTTGTCTACTTGCCTCTCCATTGCTATTGGTGGACAGAACATGGGAAGCCAATTTGGCTACTGATTTCTACATCAATCTATATTATATTAAGATCCCATGAGGTCAGCACTTAGTATTCTCTACTTCATGTTGTTGTCTAAAATGTTTTGGAGGTGCCTCTATTGAAATTCGTCAATTGAAAGAATTTGAAAGCAAACTTGTTATAGGATTCTATCCAACTTCAATGATGCAATAAGCAAAAGGATAAATGTCTTATTTATGGATTGTAATGGTGATTAGCAAGAGGATAAATGTCACTATCATTTATTGAATGGAAGGAGAGAGGAATTACACGACACAGTGTTTCCATATTTCTCAGAAATCCAGAAAATGACTACAAACCAATAGCGTAGGTTATCTTTTAGACTTTTTGAGAGTCATTGGCAATTTTCTCATTAAAAGTTCTACAAACATATAGTCATGCTCCGTCTATTTTTTTATGTAATTTTTTTGGGAGTAATAAGGGTGATGTTTTGAAATCTTTGGAGTGATAAATTTTTCAAAGGAAAGCTCATTAATGTAGGAGGTTGAGTCAGGTTTTTGAACGCATTTGCTTCCAAAAATTTGTGTGTTAGATTCTCATTGTTTGAGAAAGCTTCAATGGCAATGTTGTAAAAGATGAAAGGTTGATGATCTCAAAACTCAATAAAGACATATTTTTTGTGGTGCTTGTGTCCTAGATCCACCGGAAATTGAATAAGGGGATCTTAGGTACACCATTTGTATGTTTGTGATGGCAGGTATTTCTATTGCTTCATGTTTTTTCTTATGATTTGTGTCTAGTTTTGACACGTAAATGATCTCATTTCATGCACACATAAAATACAATGCCAGCAAGCACAACAACTGTAACGAAATAGCTGCAAGGAAGGATAATTAAGCTCATGTGTGTCACTACAACAAATAATCAAAGTTTTCAACATCATCATTCTACCTCAACAAACAAATTCACTCAATACAATCAAGTTCATGAATCTGCAAACTCTAGCATTTCAAAGCAAAGTCTACATCACTACAATCAAGTTAATGAATCTGTAAACTTCAACGTTTCAGAGCACAGTCTACATCAACATTGTTGAACTTGTAATCAAACTCAAATTACATTGAATTGTAAGGGTGAATTCTCGGATGAAACCGACACCCAAGTCTTGAATTGAGTCAAATTGAATTCATTGAGTGAGTCATTAAATCATTAAGCATTTTTTGGGTGCATTTTCGACAGTGTTCGACACCCTTCCTTTAAGCAAAATCAAGTGAATGCATGAATTTTAACTCTAAAGCAAACAAGCAACAAGTTCACATCTCCTGCAAGTGAGCGTGAGTATTCATTCAAGCAATTTGCGTCAAAACAGTACAAAGTTCAAACCTTCAAGCGAGCCAGAGTGAAGTTTATTGCAGCAACCATCAAAGCAACCAAACAAGTTCAACTCTAACACCAATCAAGCAAGTTGAGATCGACATCAAGCGACTGTGGTTATTCCTTCAAGTGAGCGTGAAGTCATCAAGTAAGGCAAGTGAGTATTCGCGCAAACACGATCGTCATCAAGCGAGCGTGAATTCCAGAAATTAAGCAAGAAAGTTCTACAACTCTAGAAAGTGTTCCCAACAAGTGCAATAAGCAACAAAGAAAGCGAGCATGCCATTCAAGTCCCAATGCAAGTGAGCCTGTCATGCAAGCAACAAAATCAAGTGAAACAGTTCACAGCACGACATCTACAGCAAGAGAGCCTGATTTCAAGTGAGCAAGTTCAGATGGCGCAACATATTTAGTTGTTAAACATTCTTCACAGTTTGATCATCTCCAGTGACGAAGACATGGTGCACATCAGCAAAGAAACTCTTGTTGATCTTTCACAACATCTATGACAAACACATGAAACCATTGAGTTTCTTAAACTCGAGTCGCAACTTCAAAGGAATGAATTGCAAGAAAAGAGTGATACTTTCGAGTCTTTGCACCATCCAGATGATAAGTCATTCATCCCAACAGCTTCAAGTGTCGAAGTTGTTCCAGTTCAAATTTCTTCCAAACCCATCATCAAGCCCTGGGAAGAAATTCAAAATAACAAAAATCAACGAGGCTTAGGATATGTCGCTGATGACACCAACTTACATATCCCAGATTATTCCAAGCCAATTAATTTCGTTAGTGCAGGATTTCTTGCACAACTCACCTCAGCAAGTTCTAATAAAGTTACAGACAAACAGAATTGCACGCAACCTGAAGTTGAAGTCCAACCGAAATGTTCTCATTGTAAAAGAACCGGTCAGATGGAAGATCAGTGTTTTGATCTCCATCCTTGTCACCATTGTGGCAAGCCCAATAATTCCTCAGAAAAATGTTGCACCCAACAAAAATCAGCCAAATTGAAGATACATTATGAATGGATCGATCCTTGGGAATGGTCATCCATAGTCAAAAGATTGTCTCAATTCTACAACCAACTACAATCACACATAGTGCAGCCAACAATGAACCGATGATGGTACTCTCATGCAGTTGAACGAGAGAGTACAACAGTGAAACTCTCCTACACCTGAAGGAGGGAAGTTCAGATATATTTTGGAGAAGATTGCCTCTCCTTTCAGTTGACAAATGGGGAAAAATGTCAATGAAATTGACAAGTGGTTGTTAGACTGAAAGTCTCGACAACATCAGCGAAGCAGCCAATGGGCATTTTTCTTCAACAGTGAGCATCAGCAAATTCACCAATGGGCGATCAATAGCAAAAGCAGCAGTAAGCAGCTTTCATCATAGCAAAAGCAACATTGAGTTGTTTTTCGACGTCATCAGCCAATGGGCGATCATCATCAGCAAATACGCCAGTGGGCATTCATCTAATTGTGTCAATGGACACCGGATGCTGTTTTCAAGCAAAGGACAGTTGGATCCTTTTGTAGCTTGGCATGTGATGGAGTTGTCAAGTGTCATTCATAGATGAATCAGGCATGCAGCTGATTCATATTCTCTTCAGATTTGAGTTTCTTCAGCTTCTAGATTTGACGGTTTTTCAGGCATATGATTTTTTAGGAGCAACTTGAGAACTTGGAAGATGGTTCCTTGTTCTTTTTTGGATTTATCATTGAGGGGGGGAATGTTAGCCTCACTCTCTTAAAAACAATTATAAATCCAAATAAAATAATTAATGAAATTAAATCATGAGAGTTAGTCCTCAAACTAGGGAGTTTAGTTAGGAGGAGAGATTCTCTCCAACTAGTTCTCCTAAGTTAGTGTGTAGTTGAGAAACTATCTCAACCAAAGGTGTCTAAGATAGAACCCACTATCTTGATACATTGTCTCTCATCTATTTATTTGTAACACTACATTCAATTATTTTAATGAGTGAGAGAATACCTGAGGAGGCATGAGGCTTCAGCCTTTTTCACCATTATTTGGTGTATGGTTTATTATGTGTGCTTTATATATTTGTCTGGGTTAATTTCATTTTCAATATATATGGGCCAAGAAGTATTCAACTGTTGCAGAATGGGGTCCGTCGTCAGGTTTAGCAATTTTGAAGTTCATTCTGGATCATCCAATATTTGCATCAAAGATAATATTATTACAATCAGTTGTTGAACTCAATAATGCACGAAGGCATAAGAGAGAGATAAATTATTCTAAATGTCTGGAAGAAAAAAAAAAAAAAAAACAAACAAACAAACAAACAAACAAAACAAAAAACAAACATATTAGAGATACATATGACTACTTTGATGTTGCTGATTCAGTTTGGTGGGAGTATTTTTTCAAGGATCAAAGTGATATCATCTCAATATCAGGAAATGAATATACACTTTTCAAGACTCCATTTATTTGGCCTCAAAATATGCCAAATGAACATGAGGAAAGACACATTGTTGAACAACAACAATCTCAAGGCATTATTAATTCTCAACGGGAAGAGGAAAGATAAATATATATTGGTTCTAGAAGATCACGTGCACAACGTGAAGCCATGGAAGACCTTTACAGGGGTTCTGTGCAGGATGTTAAGGAGGGTTGTGTTATCACCCTAAAATTTTTGTCTCTAAGCTTTGGTAAGTTGCCTTGTTTCTAATGATAGTCTTATAAGTTTTGAGTCAGCTCATCACAATTAGTGTCATTCTCATTTACAAACCCTTCTTTTAGTCATGGTGTTAAAGGGTCTCTAGGTCATTTCATGCTTTAAGAGTTAGGTCATAAGGTTAGAAGTGTTTCAAGGTCATTTCTCTTTTCCATTAAAGTCTGACAGCCTCATTCCATGTCCTAGAAGCCTCACCATGAGTTTTGAAGTCATATCTCACATTACTTTGGAGAAATTTTCAAACTAGCTTCGAAATCACTGAACTAGGAGTTTTCGTAGCACGCTACGAAACCCCTGTAGCAGCCTGTTTTAGCATAAAAACTCTGTTTTCTGCTTTTACTAGTCAATTTCTAAAAGCTTTCCTGAGCAGCTGAGAACTTAATTTTGCAAACTGAAAGAGGCTTTTATTCCTAACATGCTGCACTACAAAAACGTCTTTCAGTTTCTTCAACTTTATTCTGAGGTGGGAGGAATTTATGGTTAAACTTGTGCTACGAAACTGCTGAAAGTCAAGCTTTGTCTTCTGGTTTTAGCAGTCTTTTTCAAGATCAGTTTCTGGTCACATGAAAGGGTATTTTGGAATTATGAAGGAGATTTATCTTCATCAACTCTCCTACTACAATAAACTATCTCAATTTCTTCATAAGTGTTTTCATTTGTGAGATACTAAGCTTTCATTGAGACCCTACTTTCAGAAAACGGATTTTTTCCTGTTTGCCACGTGTTTTTCAAGGATAGATTCTGAACAGCTGGAGGAATGTTTTAACAAACCAGGAGAGGTTTTTGTTCTAGACAACATGGGCTACAAAAACCTCCTTCAGTTTCGAAAAATGTGTCATGGATGAAGAGATAAAGGCTCTGAAATTTTCAAGGATCTAAACCTAAAAAACAGGGAAACATGTTCCCTAATTTCTAGGGTTTGTCATCAGCAGTTGGGTGACCACGTGGGAGGCTTCATCAAATTCGACTTCATGGAGTTTTAGGTGTCAAAGAATGCTTTAAATGCTTAGATAAGGTTTTTGAATCATAATAAGGAGTTACACTCCTAGTTGTATTAGGTCACTAGCACTCCTAGCTAACAGCTAGTTCTAATTAATGGTTTGTTTTATGGTTAGAATAGGTGCCACTGATGGAAAATTCGATTTCTCTTGATGAGGGATGATGAAATCCTATTTGTAAATGCTTTATATAGAGCATGAGGTCGAATTAGCAAAGGGTTGGAGACTTTTTGGCTCAGCTGCTACTCTATGTGCAGACTGTGTATATTTTTAACCTAATGCAGATTTCTACTTAGACAACTCAAGATTCATGAAGAGCTCTTGTATGTTCTTGTTATGATGGTATTTTCCAATACTTACATTGCAGTGGTGTTTACTTATGATACTCATAATTCATCACTGATGCTCTGACTTCCTTCATAGATAAACTTACTATGTTTCACTGTTTTGTATTGTCATTTCAACACTCAAACTCTATAATGCCTTGACTTCCATGCTAGGTAGAATGCTTTGGCTTCACTACTCAGGATTCATGAAGGATTTCTTATATTCAGAATTTGTGTTGTCCTTTCCTTACTTTGTTTACAGTTGCATAGGTGTACAATCACTCAGAATTCACTGATTGTGCTCTGACTTCCTATGTGCACTTATGAGCTGTGGTTCCATATGTGTGTTGTGTTCTGAATATTCAAATGCTGAATGCCCTGACTTCATGTTAAGCTGATCTTGTTGTGGTACTGAAACATACTTTG